>CAUDMG010001799.1:2445000-2592500 GCA_958450375.1 Homarus gammarus | reverse complement strand
TAATTCAATTTGACAGTACTGTACAATATACAAGTACTGTACTGTACTGTATTGTATGTGTGTGTGTGTATGGGGGGAGGCAGTACATATTGTTTGTAGTATTAATAATTAAATATTAGAAGTGGGAAAAGTACAGTACTGTATTATACTGTACCTACAAATTAGAAGTTATGAACACGAAGCAACAATCAGGGAGTTACATATGATAAACACAATAACAAAAGCACATCAGGATTAACACAGCAAACTGTTTTTTCACTTAATTTGATGTCCTCGGGTTACTTGATCTCTCCTAACCAAGCCATCATTAGTTATGTTTTTAGTGGTATATTATTAGCTAATTAAGTTAATTTCGCAAATTTCATTCGTGTTTTTGTGGTTTAAAAATACTGTACTGTACATCAAAATCTCTTTATCTGGCTAAAGGTCTATTGCTAATTAAAGCTTACTGGTAAATGTTGTTCTTGAAAAGAACAACACTTAACACACACACACACAAAATATATATATATATATATATATATATATATATATATATATATATATATATATATATATATATACAGTGACCCCTCGTTTAACGAACACCTCGGTTAACGTAATATCAATTAACGAACTGCCTTCCATAAGGATCTTCAATTCGGTTAACAAAAAAAATTCGGTTAACGAAGTTCTTACGAACCGACCTCAACATGTTTTTGCTTGCACTGACCGGGCAACCAGCTTTAGTATCAGTCCGCCAATGCATTAATCGGTTCTAGGGCTTAAATTCCTTACTATTTTAGTAAATATCAAGAAGTTTATACTATTCAATAATTTTAAAAGTTTAATATTCAATTTTTTAGCCATTTTATCAATTATTGAACATAATTGAAGGTAAAGTGACTACAGTGGGGTATGCTATAACGAACGGATCCTACTACGAATATTCCTATAACGAACGCTTTTACCTATAAAATTGAGAATGCTATAACGAACGAAACTCCTACAACAAACATTATTTAAAAAAAAATTTTTTTTTTTTTCTTTTTTTTTTTTACTAATTCATTGTTTTTTATTGCAAATATTAATGATATTCTTCATTTCAGGGGTTTAGATGCATATTTATGCACTTTTTTACAATTTTTACAATTTTATATTATATTTTTCAGTGTTAAGTGGTTGTATTTGGGGGCCTGGAACGGATTAATCCTATAATGAACGAATGCTATAACGAACAAGGTTCTAGAACCAATTAGATTCGTTATAGCATACCCCACTGTAGTTTAATGCTCGGCATCCAGCCTCTTAACACAGCAAACAGGAGTTAGTCTCTCTCTGTTTTCACTGGAGGTAACATCTTGCTTGAGACTCTCTTCAACTAAAAGCTTTTTTTCTGTGTTTCCAAGCAAATTATTGGTCATTTTGAAATATATTTTACATATTGACAATATATAATGCAGTGCAGTGTTGATTTAAAGTAATTAATCTTGAATTACACCAAGAGAGCTAAAATTTTATGGGTGAAATGGTGCCATGGGGTGACTTCTCTTCCATCCCAATACCTTCTCTTCTTCCTTCTCCTCCACCCCCATTCTAAATCCCATCATCATCATCCAGGAGCCTTCTACATACACACCTCAAAGTAAGTGAACTTTTCTACCATTTTTGTTGAATTTAGGAAATTTTCGGTGAGCTGGAACCAATTACCCAAAAACCCATTGAAACAATGGTTTCGGTTAACGAACTTTTCGGTTAACGAACTTTTCGGTTAACGAATGACCTTCTGGAACGGATTGAGTTAGTTAACGGAGGGGTCACTGTATGTATATATATATGTATATATATATATATATATATATATATATATATATATATATATTATATATATATATATATATATATATATATATATATATATATATATATATATATGTGTGACTGATGATACAAAGCTGCTAAGCATAAATTAGCAACCGGTCTGATAGTAGTACTGTACTGTACAGTATCAGACAAATATTTGCTTCTTTTTTTTTGTAACAGAAAATGTGTACACATGGTAAGTTAAATAATTCAAATATACTATCCACCATTAACTAATGTAATGTTACCTTCAATGGAAGAGATTTAATTGAGAAATGATGAAGGCAGGTTAGGTTAGTTTGTGTGTTCAGTACAGTACTAGTGACATTTATCATTACATGTATTTCTTGCAAATAAAATTACTGAACTGTGCCGAGTATCATTGTTGTTGCACATACAGTACAGTAATTCTGAATTTTGATGAAAGCTGAATAGTGTTGAAGTTGTACATATTCGGCATTTTTCACCTATTAATATGAATACCTGACATGATAATATACATATATTAGAATGAGAAAAGACAAAAAGAGAGAGATGAACCGTTGAGTGGCATTCAGTAATTTGGTGTTGTACATAGTTAAAATATTTTCATCCATTATTTAACAAGCAGAGCATAATTACCACAACCTGAGAGATGTTGAGAATGAAAAGAGGGGCCACCTGAGGGTAGCACCTGTCAGCTAGTAGTCAATGTGAGAGGTATTGTATTGTCATGTCCTAACCTCACAACACATACAGTAGTTACAAAAGTCTCCCTACCCTAATTGCTTTTCATTCTTACCAGTACAGTGCTGGTGTATATGAAATTAATTCGAGCTGTGTATTAATTTAAAATTTATAGAAAGTATTTTATCTAAATACTGTATCTGCAATGAGAGTGTAACAAAAGAATTGGCCTGGCCATCTCTTCCATTATTCGAGCGAAAGATGGGATTAAAAGTAATCTGGACCCAAGAAATTAATAATTACCCGAGGAATGTAATTAACCTGGATCATTAGCAGGCTCCAGGGACTCCTAGGGAAGAGGAGGGAGGTGAAGTAGAGGTTAAAGTGCTGGTGTTATGTAGGGAGACTGAGCATTGGTGCTATGTGGGGAGATGCAAGTGATGTATTTAATTACTGATAAATATGGTGTTTTTATGTATAGTGCCATTAAAATTTAATATACAGTAAAAATCCAAAAATCCGGACCACCCGAAAATCCGGACTTTTCAAAAACGATTTTTTTTTTTTAGCGAGCTTTTGTGCGTATGTGCACATGCGTGATCGCCACAGCTGCACAGCGACAACAAGCGACCACGTGGTCACCACTTTAAAACGAGCAATCAAACTGGGACAACATACAGTATATACTCGTCTATAACCCCCCTCGTTTATCAGTCGACCCTGATTTTTTGACCAAGAAATCGTTAATTTATGATATTCCTCGTTTATAGTTCGACCCACGTTTTTGAAGATAATGGAACAACAAAACCTTCAGTAAAAAGGCTCTACGTCCTATAAACTGAGGCTAGCCGTGCATGAAACACAAGTGCTGAAGGTAAATTGTTTACCATTTATTATTACGACACTTTAGACTGAAACGCGGGTATTTTCAACAAAAATATTGTATATTTCTATTCAAGAATTTATTCAAGTCAATTAGGAGGGAATATTATTTTTTAACTAAACCATTCGAAATGCGATTACGGTAACATCTTTTGAACGAAAGGAAGCGAAAGTCATTGTTTTCGTCACGATTTTATCCCACTTTCCATTGTAATACGTATGTAATTTCAGGAAAAATATTACATTTCCGTGAATGTATTATATCAAACACAGTATGAATAGAATATCATTGTAATATAACAGAATTTTAACCGAAAACTATTAAAAAAACGAGTAACATCTCAAGAACATCGGAAGCTTAGGTAAAGTCTTTTGTTTTCGTCATGTATTTTATCCTATTTTACATTGAAATACGTCATGTTTCCGCAAAACTACTATTTATTTCCGAGAATATATTCATTCAGGCACAGTTTAGGTAAAATATACATGATGTAATAGGTTTTTAACTGAAAACGATTCGTAAAACACGTACCCTCTAGCCCTGTTCAAAGAGAGGACTGGGAGAAGCTGTTTGGTGCTGCAGACGATGACAAGGAAAATTATTTTGATGGATTTTAATGAAAATATTCAGAAATATGGTATCGTAGTATTCATTCAAGTCAATCAGGATAGAATATTATTGTAATACAACAGTTTTTGAACTGAAAACCATTCGAAAAGCTATTACGGTAACATCTTTTGAACGAAAGAAAGCGAAAGTCATTGTTTTCGTTACGATTTTATCCCACTTTCCACTGTAATACGTACGTTCAGCAAAAATATTACATTTCCGTGAATGCATTATATCAGGCACAGTAATATAACAATATTTTGAGTCCTACTCTTTCCATTTACAGAGTACTGTACAAGCCCATAATAATGGCTCCTAAAGTAGATAAACTTCGTTGTGTGAAGAGAAAGAAGAACACGTTGAAATTGAGTGACAAACTTGAAATAATTAAGAAACTAGAAAGTGGTGTGAGCAATACTGTTCTAATGGAAACATAAGACATTCGAATGTCTACAATTCATGATATATAAAAGGCAAAGAATAAAATTTAGAATTCACAGCTTTTTCATTAAAACTGCTCGTTTTGATAAATGAAGCATGCTATATTTGCTAATGAATAAACTACAAAATGTACCTGTTCATCTCTTCTTTATTCTTCCTTAAATTTGAATTTTAAAAGTACTGCCTGAGAATCCGGAAAATCTGAAAATCCGGACCGACCCAATCCCCAAGCAGTCCGGATTTTTGGACTTCTACTGTAGTACTGTATTATGTTAAGCAAACGGCCATCTTTGATTCAATGAATCTCCATAGTAATTTGTTTTTGACTGTACCTGTACTATGAAAACATTTGTGATATGTGTGTTTATCAGTCTTTTTAAAGATGGTTGGATTTAGTTTTTGTAAGACTTATCAAGAGATTAATGCAGAGAATTAGTAAATGATGTGAGTTAGATAATAAATGTACAGTATATGGTACAGTACTGTACTCATGATATGTGATAAATGTTAACTACAGCAAGAGCTAAGTTACCAGGTCTAGATTCACTCAACCTTAATTTTGGTTGCCACCAAGTGTGTACCTAGGGAAGGTAGAGTTTCAATTTTACTTCTAGTGTTTTTGTAAGTATTTATGCTTTAGATTGTCCTAACGAGTTGGGTGTATTCTTATATCTTCAATTATAAAGAGTATTCATTGTAAGAATTTTTGTTAATCTTGACTTTGGTTTGTGTATGTTTGAACCAGTGAATGAGACAAGTTAGGCAGAACACATCCACCCACTGTGAAATCTGTCGTTAACCACAGAAAGTTTGTACAGTACTGTATTATATTTTTAGGCCCAGAATGGCTCAAGTTTACAACATAAACCCATTTGTGGCTCAACCCTAATATCAAGTGGGGTTTCACATTGTCTTCCTGTCCCCCTGGGAAATAAGGATTCATTAAGAAAATGCTGAGGTTGGCATTGGGATAATCAAGAGTGAATTGTATTGTCTACTTCATTGACCATCTAATTTCTCCTGAATTTTCCCTCTAAATGTAAAAAAAGATGGGGATGGCCATTACAAGAACCAGAGGTGGTAACAGGAACAGGTATTTCTTTAACTTAATACCGTATGTTTGGAGTACAGTGCTATACTGTACTCTACTGTGATAAAGACTGTACATTATTATATATATTTGATGGTTATACAGGTTTCTTTTGTCAACAATATAGTACCTCACAATTCTTATTACACCAGTCTAAATAAGAACCAATCTTTGTTAAATTCAGGGCATAATTTAATCAACTTTCTGTATTGAAGGTGGACTTATAATTCATTAAATTTTAATTAAGGAGTGATTTGGTTGTAATTTGAATAACTGTCAATCCTAATGAAGTTGACAGATTTAATCACGAGCTGGGGGAGACAGGAGCTTATGTAGGGATAAATAAAAAATGATAATATACAAGCAATGATAAATTTGTTAATAAAAGTAAGAAACCCCAAATTTTGCACTTCATGAATGGGCCGGTAGTTGGTAAGGTTAGTCAAGATGCGATACAGTACTGTACTGTATTGGTTCAATTATTCAAGTGGTTCAAAATATAATGTTGATGGTTAAAGTTAGATTCAATGAGGTATCCTTTAAATTGTGTATGTTCCAATATTGTAACAATATTGTGTATGTTCCAATATTGTTGGAGTGTTCTTTGGAGAACTAAAAGATCAGTATTAACTGCCACATGGAGTGTAGGAAAGACTAACATTGGTAAAGCCCACTTTCTCTCATGTATTGTACAATGTCTTGAAAAAATGTGTAGTTTAGCAACAAATGCTTCAGTACTGTGTTGTTAAAATTATTAGCAGGCTGTTATGTAGTAAATACTCAAAGCAGTGGTTTGTCTGTCAAAGTTTCATACATGTGTAAAAGAAATTAGTGGAAGACACATGTGTCATATACAGTATGAGTGGAGATACATTATGCAAAAAACTTAAGGGTTTTAGATTACTGTAAAATGCTCAGACAAGACACTCCTAGCATATAATAGGGAGGCTGCACTGTTCAGTCTTGGGTAATGCCACTCCATGGTTCATTATTAAAAAATGTCATTAGGTACTGCACTTGTACTTACCTACTGCTTCTACATACACCTGGGCTGCAGATGTACAGTAATTGTTTAATACTAACAGAAGAAGAAGCTTCAGAAAGGATGCATACACTTTACAATACGTGCAGTCTAACACTTAATAAAAGCATAGAAAAGCAATTAGTAAGGAGTGGAAAAACAAAAGCAAAGCACAAGTGTTAGTAGGCCTTGAAAATATCTGTTAAGTACCTGACCATTTTCGTCGGTGTAGACTACAGATGTAGCATTGTTGGGGAGAATGCCAGCTGTATGGTCAAATAATGCATGCCAAGCAATCCAGAATGTAGACAGTTAACATTGTGATATTGCCAGAAACATCATATTCAAGTGATAAACCATGTTGATGGTAAGTTTGAGACATGAAGACAGTACAGTTGTGTGTTGTGTTACAGTGATATAGAGTGAGAGAATAGCATGCAGTGTTATTTATATAAAAAGCACATGGTATAATGTCGAATTTAGCATCCAAACGAAGTGAAGGTTGAGGTGCAGAAGACCAATCAGCGTACGAGGTGTGGAGTTAGTGTTGTTATTAACAAAGGAGCGAGCAGTTGAAGTGCATTGCGGACAATCACAGTGCAGGGTATCGGTGCAGTAACCAAAAGGCGTAGAGTCCAGGACATGGTGAGGGATCCATTGGGTGCATGTCAAGAGAAGGAAAAATTAACATGGACAATGAAGCAATAATCAGAATAACTGTGCATAAACAAGAAAATGAATCAGCTTGGTACTTACGTGCAGGCGACGAGATACATGCAATCCAAGGCTATACACGGGAAAGTCACCCATCAAGCGCCGACCAGAAGGCTGGGATTCCCTAAGCTTTGGGTGAGGCACATGCAATTCAAGGCTGAGCCACAGGTAAAATGGTTTCTCATGCACTTTATACTAAATACTAAAATCCCGTGCCTCAGGGGTATCATGCGAATTAGCAGTAGTTTCCCTCCACTAGGCTGGTTTTTTCTTGTGATAAACTTTACGAGGTCGTATAAAAGTGGCTGATCTTTTAATTCTATTAGAATTTGCCAACCTTTTCTTGTGCTGGTGCAGAAACTGTCATTTTAAATTTGAAAAAGACTTGAAACTTCCATATGGAAACATGAATAATATCTTGTATTATAATCGTAAAACTGAATGAAATTATTGATACAACTCTTTATAGTACATAAAATTTGAGCCCCCAAGAACTTGTGTTGAGAACTGTACATAAAAAATGGCATACACTTGCTTGTCATTTTTTTACCTTCTGCTTCAGAAGACAAAATAGTCATGTAAGTCTCCCTGGAGGTTGTGGTTGTGTGAGGCCGTCTCCATCGACTACCACAGTCCGGGGAGTCCTCTCAAGTTTTACATGTTCTCTGCGAGGTCGTGCTCCTTCCTCAGAGGTAAAGTGTGTGGGCGTTCACATGGTTCCCCACACCCGCGCAGTCCTGTTGTCTAACCCACCCCACACTATCCACATAGCTTCACAGGCCACCACACACTCCAGATTATGAAAGTAACTAATGAGGATTGAGAGTTTTAATTATATATATATATATATATATATATATATATATATATATATATATATATATATATATATATATATATATATATATATTTATATATATATATATATATATATATATATATATATATATATATATATATATATATATATATATATATATATATATATATATATATATATATATATATTAGTAGTAGCTAACTCATTTTTTCCATATTGACAAAGTCTGGTAGTAGACTAGAGAAGGTGGCGGCATGTGTAGGTGTGGAGAGTGAGACCGGGTGTGGCCAAGTTGGTGGTTCCAACTAGGCGTCTGCCATAGCTGAAGTATACTACTCAGCTTGTCAGACTTTATTTTAACTACCAATTTTTCTTAATGCCTGGAGACATAGTTTATTCCTAACACATACTGAACTCTTAATTCGACAGTAGGCTTCATAATCGTCTCTGGAAAGCCTGATACCCAATGCGTGATCACGCAGGTCAGAATATTCAGATTGTTGGATGATTTGATGCATTAATTACATTTTGAATATGACACATCAAGATTCCCAACATACTGATTATTCTACATACAGTATCATGAACATACTCATTGTGTGTAAAATATGTGATATCCGATGCATGTATCTGAATTTTCAACTGCTGTCGTTTTACAGCCCACTGGTGTGGAATAGTTCCAAACGTTTTCAGACATTTTGTGTTAAGAATCCTCACAAGGTAATGTTTAGCATTCATATCAAGTATATCATCAGCCAAATAATAGAATCAACATAGCAGGTTGCATTTGGTAGTATAGATAAACTTACACTTGTTTTATTTGTTGTGGTTATATTAAAATTTAGGTATATTACTAAAGTGGTTGTCACTTTATAACATATTCTGCAAACACTACACCATTCTAAAAAATATATTTATATACAGTATATATAAATGTAAATTGTGACATATACTGCCTATGTAAAATATAGTATTGTGCCTGTATACTGTAAATGTTTATCTAAATTAATTGTACTTGAGGAAACATTCAGATTGCTAGGTTAACATTATGAACAAAGTAAGCTCATTATTGTTTTTCACCAACACCAAATTAAATTCTAGTGAAGTATTAACACCACAGCAAGGACAAAAGTTACATATCAACTCACTAGACAGGCAGCATACAAGGACACAGGCATACTGATAGTTCTATACATAGATAGAGGATCATTTTTGTCTAAAGAAATAATCTTATACTGTACATGTGCACAAACACTGCCACAATAGTCTGGCAGAACTGTTATGTGTGAGTGTATTGTTGTGGTCTAAAATATCCCTACCATGAAATAATTGTTTTTCTGCAAATGTACTGTATATGCACAAGTTGCCTGCATGCACATACACATGCACCATATTTCATTTGCCATAAATAAAACCTATGGACTGATCTATTGAAATGCACCCAGTAAAAGATGTTTTGGTTTATGACAATTACAGATTTAGGGGAGGTTAGCTTATGTAAGGAAGTTTTAGGAGTACAGTACAGTACAAGAATTTTATGTGTAGGATAATTTTGCACTACATCTGTGCTATTTTGTACCGTCGAACATGTTTGAAATTACACGGCGAAGATACAGTACAGAATTTCCTTACCGCTCTTCCATTAATTTAATTATCAAATGAAAAAAAAATGATTCCTGTTCCATATGGTAAATGATGAAAATGTCACTTAATCAGATACAGTACTGTATTTAAAACTTTAAGAAAGGGAACAGCATAAGAAATGGAAGGAAGGAACACTGCAAAACATTGGTTAATATCAAAAGGGAGGTAATCAACTGCAACATAAATAACAGTGTTAACCTTCTTCCTCTAACAACAGGGTGGTGTGGACTAATTTTTTTTTTGTGAATCAAATTTTTTTCTCAATCCGAATTAGTTTTAACTTGCACTTTACAACATTGAATGTATGCTGTGTATGTTTGGGTGTGGATAGGCTCAATCAGAAAAATAATCCATGTACTGTATACTGTACTTGGGATATGTTACAGTGTGTCTTTCTTAGCCTATCTTAAAAGAAGCACTACAGCTGCAATAATCAAATATTGTATTTAATTCAGGTGCAAAACCCGTGGCTAATATACTGTACTGGGTAAAATTCTTTCATTAAATGGGAGAACCAAGTTGTGTCATTCCTGTACTAGTGTTGATAAAATTGTCAAACAAGGCTGAGCACACTTCTCATGGATTCAAATTATATTTATTCTTATTTAAGTGTTGTTGATGCAACAAAAAATGTACAATTCTTTAACCAATACAGAAGTGATTCATATCTTTTAAGACATTGATGGAAATGTACTAATATTTCTTGGTGACCTTCCCATTATGTAAATGCAATTAGTATGTGGAAGGTTTCCCCGAGAACTTGTGATTATACTTTTTGCTGTCTTGAGAAAAGCAAGTTCTTCACAGAACACTTTACAAATATTAATCTAATGACATTATTTGAAGTAGTTCCCACACTTGTCATAAAAATTTATGGCGCATTCTAAGGATTCTAATGAAAATCTGTATTGTACAAAAATAAGAATTTGTGTTGCTTTCTTGTTTTAGTACTAAGCAAACACCTGGTGCTATAACAGTAGTTGAGGCAAGTGATTTATATATAATTCCAGTATCTTCACATTAAGTTTATATTTGTGCTGTACTGTACAATATATAATAACCTTAACCTATTCAGTGCGGACATGCCACACATGGAATGGTCCCACTCTGGAGGTTAACTGTGGACGTGCCATAAATGGAACAGAAGTTTTATGTGAAAAAAGTGCCACACATAGGGTACAGCACACATGAAATTTCGACTAGTTACTCTGAAAGGGATAATAAGCTTAAAAATTCTAAGTAACTGTGCAAGCAGTTGATTTTATGTCAAAGACATTTTGAATTTGAAATACTGCAGGTACTGTTGTTTATTCATGTAACAAATTGTTTCTCTTGGACAAAATATAAATTTTAACTGTACAGTATTCTTAATTAACACTTAAAATAACCAGTGTAAAGTGAAAATTAAAAACTGATTTATGTACGCATGAGGATCTTGCCAAATGAGTAATCTGTCTGTCAGAAAAGATATCTATACATTTGATAGTACAAATGTCTTGAATAACTAATTTTTAATCCTATCTTGCAATTGCTTTTGGTAAAGAAAAAGCTGTGAAAAACCGGCATCTTCCTTTTCAAGCAATTTAGCATTAGTGATTATAATAAAAAATATAAGTTTCGTGATTAATTTAGGCAGTGGATCAGGGAACTCCCTAAAAATATTATTGACACTGTACTACATTCATCTCATTTGGGAGAACACTACAGTACTATTGTACTTAATTGAAAGAACCTTAAATGAAAATGAGCTCATGTTGTTCAGTGAAACACAATGTTGTAGACAAGCCATGCCTCTTGTTCCTCTAGCCTACTAGTCGGCTAATGACTATTTTTATCTTTGGCCACCTTTGGGCTTAAGGAGTATCATCACCTATGCTGTCTCTGTTTGGTGTCTGTCCTTTGTTAACTGTTTTGTCCATTTGACTCCTCTCAATTAAAGGAGACTACCATATAATTTCTGAATACCCATGAGCTATAGGTGCATCTTTTAATGGCTGTATCATTTGGGAGCACATTCAGGTAATTTGAATAATTTCTGAAATTCTATCTCTTAGACCAGTTCACATGGACCTATTAGTACTTGTTACTTTATCTCAACTTTAAGTTTGAAATGTTTGTGTCTCATACAGAGAAGTTTATATAATCAAACCATATTTCGTTCTGTGAAGTGTAATCATAAAGAAGGTATAAGCAAAGTGACATACATATTTTGAGAGAACAATAGCAAATTGGATAGGAAATGATTGATGAGAAATTCAGCATCATAAATATTCCTTAATCACAGCAGTGGAGGAAACTTTTGAGAACATGGCCTGATAATATCAAAAGCATGCAGATTGTTTTTGTTTATGTACCAAGTAAGAACATTGCCACATGATTATAAAACAGGTATAGTATGCAGAAGTAGCCATTATTTCTTAAAGTTACACAAACAACAGAAAACAAATCAAATAATGTTATATAATGAGAAGCGAGGCTAAATGTACAAGTTTGTGGTGAAGTAAAGAAACTGACATGTGCTTATGACCTATCCCTAAGTGAACACACAGCATGAGATTACACCAAAAGGAACTACGTACTATACAGAGTTTTTTACTTTATAACAGTTCTCTGTAGGTTCCCAATTGGGTGTTTATATGTATGTGTATATTTATCATGTGATTTGATTCTGTTAAATGTACAGTAGTATTCACATTAAATGAAAACATATCTTAAAAAATTTACTGCTCACATAGGTCTTTTTTTTTTTTACCTTTAGTATTATTGTAATTATTATTATTTTTTTATAGAATAGGAATCTTTGCCTCTTCTACTCTTTAGTTTCAAATGTAAAGGTAATTTTATGGGCCAATAATGCAGAAAATGACAGATGAACGATAATCCATAAAATCCAAAGAATATTACAACATGGCTCAATTTTCTGGGCCAAAGGTTCAGAAAAATGAGGACTCAGATAGTGGAAACTTGGGATTTGCACTGTGGGCCACAGTGTGTGGGGGTTATGACCACTGCTCTACCACTGGGAAATATGGGCACATGCCACTGGAGGGACTGTAGCCTCTTGTACCACCGAGACATCTGGCTATCACTATGGCCAATGTTGTAATACTCTTGAGGATTGTAGTCACTGTTGTATCTTTGTTGGAATGAGAGGAGTACTGTAGTATAGTGTGTCTTTAATACGGATTGAAGGATACTGCTATCGTTATGTGTTTATGAGCTTTCAGGGTAAAATCTGCTAAGTGAGAGGAATTTTCTGTCATAAAAAATTAAGTTCCATGAATCTAAAATTTGTATCACCTTGTGGGTGAGCAATGTCAGTAAAAGTTTCGAATGCAGATAAAGAATTTACTGTACAGTACGGTGATTTAGTATTTAAAAAAAAAAACATGGAAAAAAAAAATAGTCAGCTTGACACAGTACAGAACATGTGATGAGGGTCATTGTGCTACCAAAAAATTTACACTATTTTGTTACAAAGCAATTTGTGAGGAGGTAAAGTTAAAAGGGCTATCCTGCCAATCCAGAAAAATTACTGCTGCCCACACCACCTAACAACCATAATTGAAGTATACAGTATACAGTAATGTGATGCACACTTTACTGTAAACTGCACAGTACATATTCTGTATGATTTTGAGATTGTAAATATTTGAGTTTGTAATGTTAGCTTTTTTTCTTTATATAACATACAGAGTATTATTCAATCTTAGTTGTCCTCCTCCCCAGGAAATAGTGTGTGTGCGTTTTTATGTTCGAGATTATATAATCTACCTCTGTAGTTATTTTCTTTTATTATTATTTTTTTTTATTTCAAGCTACCTGTACTTTAAACACCGTAATCTGGCAAATTCATTGTGTATAAGATACTGTACAAGTAAGTGCTAGTACTGTACTCACTTTGACAGTGGTCTGAGTCTTGATTCTCTTGCTGGCAGGCTGATACCAATAATTTCCACACAAGTTCCATGTTGAGTATCATTTCCTCACACTAATATATAAACTAACATTTTTCAATCAAATTGTGAAATTTAACCATTAACTCAACATATACAGTATGTATTACAGTATACTGTAATCAAGTCTTTCCCAGTCCCCTACATTTTACAGTACATCATAATACAGTCAACTAAAACCATTGCTAAATTTCTCAAGACATGAAGTACAACTTTCATATAAATATTATGTAATACTCCATAGATAGATATTGCTATTTGGCTGAATCTATACCAGATATGAATGACTTACATATTGATCTTTCAACTCTGTTGCCTCTTTGTTTCTGCAAGGCATATTTCTCCTCTTGAAGCTTTTACCAAACCAGGATATTCTAACTACCGGTAAGTAAAAATACTTGGACTTTCTACTGCGATCGTATGGGGCTCTATGTTGCCGTTAATTTTTTCTAAGGTCTTATTTGTATTACCTCTGAGCAAGCACTGCATTTGGGCACATGGTTTTGGAGAATATATTGTGGAGCAGGGACACCTTTTTTTTATATACTACTGTATCATTAAAAATCAAATTATCTGCACAAGGTTGGGAAAATTTTTGACCGGACTGAGGCTTCAGTATTGGATGCAAAGTGAAAATTAAATTTCAAGCAAGATTAAATTTCAAACAAATCTACATAAAAGACGTAATGTTTATGGCAGGTTAAAACTAAAAACCTGCACTAACCACATACACGGCAACCAAGCCAGACTTAGCATCAAACTTAAGGCGTGAGATTTACAAAGTGAGATGTGATTGAGTTAAGTGAGCGGTGGCGACTGTGGTAGAGAAGGTGAACACAGGACGCCACAACCACCTGCTGCTGTCACCCATCTACGCCCACTCCCGAGCTGTAACCTTTACCAGGCCCATTCTGCACATGTGCTACAAAAGCATTAATATTATTTACATCAAGCTTAGGATCTGTGGCTTCAAGGGGCATGTAATGCTTAAAATAACTGTAAATTATAAGCCCAAAAATACCTTAGGCAGGCTTTAGTAATTGTAACCCAAAGCATAGCTTTATTTAAATGCTTGTTAACTACTAGGTAAGCATTACTGCAACATAAAAACACTTTGAGGGTCAATAAATTAGGGGTGAATCTTGTCTGGTTATGGAAGGCATTCCTTTTGTACAGGAGCAATGCAAGTTATATGTAAGTCATTGAGTGTTACAGGTAAATAGTAGTATAAGCACTAAAGTATTCCCAAGATATTATGTAAATAACCCCAGGGCGCATGACTGGGTCACTCCCGACACTCTTCATCCCTCGTGCTCGTCATGGTAGAGTCGTAGAGTGGCGACAGATAGCGTTAAGTGTGACGTGCGTGCGGACAGTTAGGTCACAGTCTTCACACGATCAGAGCCACGCTAGCGCCGCGTCCGGCCAACTAAAAACACGCCCATCGTCAGGAACAACCACTTCAGTTTTATATCAGTTTGTAGTACAGTGTGTTAAATTATATTAATTGCTGATTGGCTCATCTCTCAAAGAAATTGCATTCAGTTAATACATATTGGGAAGTCTTTGTATTGGGAAGTCTTTGAGGAGGATAACTGACCGACAATTATTTATTCAAAATTTAAATTATTACATATTTTAATTAATAATATAATCTTATTGCAGCTGGAGTGTTATAGTGTTCCCTTTTAAAGTTTGCATAAGTACTGTAGAAGAATATTTGACACTGAAAGTCATGCAAAATATGATGTATACGATATTTATCTACATTATGCATTATAGAAACTTACGTGCATGGTTGTGAATAATGCAGCTATCATTCTAATGATTTGTACAATAACTGAATAAAAAAAAAATCAAGCAGGGGGGTACATAATGTTAATTATCTTCTTTTTTTTTTCAGCAAACTGCTATGCAAGTTGGGGGGGAGAGGATACAGTAGCCAATCACTAAATGCACTGAAAATACAATTCTGCCTTTAGGTAGAGGTACAATACTACTGTACTATAAGCGGTTTGTTCCTGACGCGGTGTGGTGATAGGAATGTGCCCTGCCCAACACTGCATATGCAGGGCCCCGAGGTTCTTAACCATCCCTGGAGAACTCTCACCCACCCCCATCTCTCATTCTCCACCCACATCTTTCCTGCTCCATGCTGTGATTGATTCAATATAGTAAGTAGGTTGGGCTAAGGGATACACATCACATTTTTTCCCCAATCAACAGCAGTGGTGGGTCTAGTCAAAACATACAGAGAATTTGAGATGTTCAGTGTAAACATTGCATGACAAATATGAAGGCCCTAGGCCTTATTAATGAATTTTTTTTGTTTTTATCTAAAGTCTCTAAAGGTTGTACTACAGTATTTGTGAAAATTATTACAGTTTGTAATGTCAAAAGAAGGTGAGAATACTCCAGGGATGGACAACCATCACCAGGCAACCCAGAGCCCCATTTAGCAGGTTGCAACTGCTTTGCCCAGTCACTGCTCAGAGGCTTCTTGGTAGTGTCTAGACTTGGGTCACATCAGGTCAGCAGGTAAGCTCACGCCCTTGCCCAACAATGAGTTCACGGCCTCTTGGGGACTCATTCACCCATTAGGATACTCATACTACAAGAGAATCATACTGATAATGGAGGAGTAAGGGTGAATTATTATGCAATAAAGACCTCACAGCTTATGATTAGCAATTAGTCTAAAAATTAATGGAGAAAGTAAATTGTTAAATCAGAAAATTAGATTAAATATTGCATGTAAATAGAAAAGGTAAGTTGCTATCCATAAATACTTTATACTTATAGAAAAGAGTATAATTTACAGGGTCAGAGTTTCAGTGTCATGCATACTACTATACTGAACCATAGTTAAAGAATATATATATATATATATATATATATATATATATATATATATATATATATATATATATATATATATATATATATATAT
Source organism: Homarus gammarus (assembly GCA_958450375.1). NCBI lineage: Eukaryota > Metazoa > Arthropoda > Malacostraca > Decapoda > Nephropidae > Homarus > Homarus gammarus. Next base: position 2,575,864 of record CAUDMG010001799.1, on the reverse strand, counting down.
ATATATATATATATATATATATATGGGTATAATTTTTTTTTTTTTTTTTTTTTTTTATCAAAACCAGTCATCTCTCCCCAAGTGGTCGTGAACTTACCAAGTCTTGCCTGCCTTCTTGGTCCATTGGTGCAGGTCATTCCATCCAAATCTGTGTTCTGTCGTGCAAACCCAGAACCCCCACCTCAAATCCACACAAACCACCTGTTGGCCAGTACAGATAACACACAGCTGGCCTTCACCCACCTATCCATAATTAACTCTTTTTAAGGAACCAGCTGCAGCTAATGACTTATCAGCAGGTGGATGGTGTACAAGTTTATGTGGTGGTGGTTAAGAGTGAAGAACAGACTGGAAGGAGGCTGTACCAGTGAGCCAAGCAGCCATCGGTGACTAAGCTGTTCCCCCGTGAACCAATCACTGGGAACTGGCTGGAAGCGAGAGACTTTAGGCATTATTAGCAAACGGGCGTGTGCTACGCACTAACCTGACCAAGACTTTAGTGTCATGCCGGGTAAAGGAGCAGTGACAGTAAGAGAGTCAAGCAGAAATCAAACACAATATCATGCATTCTACAGACTTATTATTTTAAAAATATTCTTATACATAGGCCAATATTTTGTATCAGTAAAAGGACTGAAATACACAGGCAAATTGTACATATACTTGATACCCAGACCAATGTTGAAAAGCACTAAAAGCTAGCAAATATAATAATGATGAACAGAATCATAGGATTACATAACAGACAAAAAGATGAGAGCAGTCCAACAAAAACTGATGCCTGACAGAGCAATGTGTACTGAATAAGCCCGAGCAGGGCCTGAGCGCCCCTGGCTACAGAGAGGAAGCATTACAGAGGTACATCAACATGACCCATACCTAGTTACCATCACATCAAGTTGGGACGTGAGCATGGTACAGTAGTGCTACAATAGTACTGGGAATGCTGCGGGAGTACACGGAGACGGCACCACTCTATGGCACTTGGCGGCACCCAACCAACCTCACTTACGCCCTTGCAAAAAAGCTAGACCCGCCCGCTACGCCTACCATGTCTTTTGCACATGCAGATTTATTTGCAATAACCATTTGCAAAGCGAGACTATCACAGGACGTGTGTTGGTGGGCGTGACGTGGGCGTAGCATGGGCGTGGTGTGGGTATGGCTTAGGTTAAAGAACTGTACAATATTCTGACACAAAACTATGACAATCTTCTCTGGCACAAACCCTGCCTGCCCCCTCTCTATCCTAGGACCTGAATCTGCTGCTACTATTACTACTGCTGCTGCTATCAGGTTATAGTTTCACCATCACCGTCTCCCACGTAACTCTGACAGCAGCAGCAGTGGCATCCAAGGACACAAGATAATACCAGGAGAATCTGAAGGTGGGATTATAGAGGGGGGAGACAAGGGAAGCGCTGGGGGAGGATGCAGTGCGGTCTCCGTGCATCACATATCACAAACACCGTGTAGAGCTGGGCACCATGCAGGCGTCATCCCCCGGTTACCAGCGGACATGCAGCAAGTCTGCTCTGCTGTGTCATTTAAAAGCAAAAAGACTTGGAGTCTTGTTAAAATGACAACTATTATGTCTTAAATACTTCGTAAAAGCTAAAATCATTAATATCTAAAACTTCTAAAACAGGTACAGTAACAAGAAAAGTACAATGACAAATACATGTGCTACGTCAATTATCTAAAAATCAAACTTAAAAGGCCAGTTAGTAAGTTATGCTGTGCCTGTAAGGACACTGGTAGATGTTAGTAGTGGCGTGACTAGAGTCCACTAGATGCTGGTCGTTGTTGTCTTCCTCGCTCACTGGCACTGAGCGAGAGTATAAGGAAGTAGACATACAGAGGCGGGAGACTTGCTCGTCAGCCGGTACGCACATGCACACACTTTATGAAGTTTTCAGCCTCTTGTTCGGCTGTTCGCCCCCCTGAGCCAGCGAATATTGGGTGTTACTGGACAAAGCTGTGTACTGGGGAGGGTACAGGGAGGAGACATGGTTCTGGGGCATCAAAATTGAGTGGTTCATGAAGGGCACATTTGCATTGAGACCACTCAAGCCAGTTACCCCACCCATACCAGGCGCTACCCCAGCAGTCAAGCCACCTATGCCATGCATCATGCCTGGCAGTCCCATTCCTGCAGCACTACTTGTCATAGTTGGTGTTATGAACTGTTGACTATTAGAGGCATATGGTGAAAAACTAAAGTTGGCCATGGGTGATCCAATGCCATAGTTAAAACCTGGCATATTTCCAGTGGCCATCCCAGGGTGGGTAAAGCCTAAAGAGGACAGTGCCATAGGACTCATGACAGTTGGAGCATGGGTTGTGGGTGGCTTGAACTGTGGGCGTAGTCCCTTACTAAGGGAATAGCCTGTGTATGAGAACACATTAACTGGCTGTTGTGGACCCATGGGCGCTGGTGATGTAGGCACTAGTTCCCCTCCCCCAGTGGATGAGGATGAGGAAGTGGAGGAGGAAGAGTTGTTAGCCGTTATTGAGGTGGAATAAACGGCTTTGCCAGAGGTTGGGGAGTTAGTTATGGTAGAGGTGGAAGTGGATGAGGAAGAGGAAATGGGTTGCGCGGAGGAAGCGGCAGCGTGGTTGTTAGCGGCGGTGGTGTCTTGGCTGTCGGCCTGGCCCCCCACCCCCGCCAGGGGCACACTCCCGCCATACTCACATGACACTGGCACAAAGCTCTGGCTGCCCAGTTGCTGCATCAGAGCCTGTTGATACGCTGCGCTCCCTGTCGGTTGATAAACGGGGACACCAGACTTGTCTCCAGCTGGACGCTTGAAGGGCACGCCCATCCCGGGAAAAGCCTGCAACACACATGCTATTGAGCATCTAATATCCATATGCTGCTGATGTACACCACAAACATTGCCTCCCAGTCACAGAGGGCCAGATGTATGTATGATGTGGTGTTACAGCAGCAGCAGAACTAGGTGCTCCTAACAACTTCTGGTGAAGGCCCACTGAGGTGTACATGATGTAAACACCTAGTACTGCTCATACATGGTCCAAGCTCATTCAAAAACCAAACTCTGGTTACAGAAAGAGCAAGAAGTTTTAGAGATTCAACTATGTAACTGCCATGAACCTTCACATTTGTTTTTTCTGGAAAAAAAGTATTTATAATAAGTAATAAAAACAATTGTTGGAGATGAATATACTGTACACCATTAGGAAAAATATATGAAGAGAGACTATTGAGAAATGAAGGTCATTTTGGCTGGAAGTGTCTGTTAATACGTGTCACAAATGAGTCAGAGAGATCTAGACCATGCTGTGAGCAATGATATGAAAACTGTGAGCCAACACTGGAAGCAACTTATCACATCATGAAAGAGGCAAGGAACACTTACCACTACTAAGGATATTTGTGACCCATGGAAAACCCTGCCATTCATTAAGCATACACTTCCCAACAATAATTAAGTAAAATTTAGAAATAGAAAATCCAAGAAAATTAAGTACTGTATACTGGGGCATCAGTATTAACAGTCATTTCAGTTTTATATGACAAAAAAAAGGAAAGAGTTTGTCAATTTTATTGTTGGATATGGGTAATGAAATCAGAATGTAAATAATTATGAGAAGTTGTGGAAAGAGCTGTGTGAGTGTCCCAGTGGATGAATGTCAGGGTTCGCCACTGACCACTTGATGTGACTCTTCACTGCTTGTCATGCCTTAGGCCTTCTCTAGTTCTAGTACACCTACACACACTCATTCAACTTTAGCACATGGCTAAAAGAACACTCAGTTATTCAGTGTTTTAATTCTTTGTACTGCTTTTTACATGGTATACGTATGGGGGACAAAATGTATTATAACTTTCACAGGGGATTTGAAAATTATAAAGATATATTCTGAAAATTAATCATGGCCATTCATAGGCAATGACCTTTAGCAGTAAGATACAGGATCCTGTTCTCAAAACTTAGTACTGCAATAGAAATATTTACTTGAAACCGTCATCTAAAAGCAAGAGAATATCAGCATACACATGAGTCAAGTGGAGACTGAGAACAGGATGGCTAGTACATTGACCTGTGTCCAGGTCATACCACCAACATTAGCATTTAATGTGCTTAAAAATACTGATAAATGGTAATAACATAAATAAGGAGCAAATTTGCACCTTAAATTACATGTGTGGTGGTATAAGGGTGGCAGCAGGTCTGTCATGGTACTGTACTTATTGTGAAAAAAAAGACAAGAAAGAGCCACTTTGCAAGATCATTGTCGTATTTCTTGCAATAGCTGGTCTTGGGGAACTTGGAGGTCTTCCCTGCAATCTAGACTAGAGATAATAGACTCCTATTTGACTGATGGATGATTGAAAGGTGAAATTTCAAGGGCAAAATTTTCAACTCCATTTGAGGGAAGAGGAGGTGATATGGAACAACTTAACAGTAAAGTCTTCTCTAGAATAAGGGACAGAGGGAGGAGCATATTTGCTAGGAGAACAGGAACAGATAAAAAAATTAAACCAGGGGAATGGGAGAAAATTATATAGAGAAAAATAAATAATAAATTAGCAACAGAAATAACGCGTATACTAGTTGGTGAGGTAACGATGGCTGGCAGGGCTACGGTGTTGGCCTACAGCATAAAGCGATAGTGGGTCTGAAGCTAGGAGTAACAGGTCTAGAGTGCTAGAAGTCTCCAGGGAAGCACTAATAACATTCTCAACACAACAGCATCACTGCCAGAGTGGCTAGGCAATTGCAGCAAGTAATAATTCTATTGGGACCAAGTAATAGCCAATTAATGTGTGCCTTCAGCTTTGTGTTGACTGGCATTCCGGGGATTAAAGTGTGATGCAATGCATGCAAAAATGACAGGGTAAGCTGTCAATTTTGGTAAAGGGGACTGGGAGTGGTAGTAGGATGTGGTAGTGGTGGTAGTATTAGCAGTAATTGAGGAAGTGGTAGTAGTTGGAGTAGTAGTAGTAGTAGTAAACAGTACTGGTCTTGGTAGTAATAGCAAAATTTATGCAATATTAAATGCAGTTATGGAAATAGTTGGGGTAAAGAAGTGGATACATGGAATTGATAGTGTCGACTGTTGGGACAAAATTTTGCAACGGGCTCTGATCTTGCAAAACGGCAGCAACTACAGAGAACTGACTACGACCAGGTCGGGGCAAGGCATGGCGCTGACCTCAGACTAGGCCGGGAACACTGACAAGGTGGTTTTTCACCTCTGCCATGATCCTGACCCTGAGGAGTGTGAGGGGGATAGGGGGTCGGAGGGGTTATGTGTGTACTTGCATTTATGAAATGGTACAAGTGAGCTGTAGGGGTGGGGGTAGGGAATGTAGTCCTGTATTGTACCTGCATCTCAGTAATGGTACTTATGAGTTGTCAGAGGTTGTCTTAAGTGTACACTTCAATTCTGAACTAGTACCTGTACTTGTAAGCTTTGGGGAGGGTGGGGGTGTTGCATTTCAAGTAGAGGGTGGAGGTGTTGCATTTCAAGTGTACCCAAGTTTCAAAAATTGTATTTGCAAGCTGTAAAGGGTTGTCCAAAATATACCAACACCTCTGGAATGGGGGTGTTTTCAGGGTACAGTACTATATTTCTGGTGATACTGGTGAGGTGTTCAGTGCTTTTGTGGGTGAATTTGCACCACAGGGATGGTAGTGATGAAATGTGTGGGGGAGTTGTACTACTAAGTGTAAGGGACATTTCATAATTATGTACCTGCATATCTAGAATGGTACCTGTACCAAGTACTGTGTGACCTTCAATTAAAGCAAAATATAAACCTGCTATAGAACTAGCTGCCAGTGCAACAAACAACTGAATTATTACTATACTGTTTCTTGGTTGAGAAGGAAAGTATTTTGAGGATTAAAACTAAGAGATGGATATGGCTCGAGAGAAATGTTCGTCTGTGTGGGTAGAAGTGAATGTTTGTATCTGATTTTATATATATATATATATATATGCAAGTAAATCACTGTAGGTGCGCGTGATCTAGGTATATGCTGATAACCACCAGGAAAGAAGAAAACACGAAGTTCCCAAGCGCTTTCGTGTAATTCACATCTTCATGGGTGAGTACAGACTAGTCTGTACTCACCCCTGAAGATGTGAATTACAAGAAAGCGCTTGGGAACTTCGTGTTTTCTTCTTTCCTGGTGGTTATCAGCATATATATATATACTATAGATGCACAGTATACTATAGATATACAGTATACTGTATGTATATATACATACATACATACATACATACATACATACGAGGTGTTCCGTAAATACCCTTCATAATTCAGGGGGTGTATTCCTGAGATATAAATGAATATAAATTACTAAATGACCAAATTGTCAATTTTCAATACTTTCGGAATTACAACACGACAGGTTTGATATGAATGTGATGACACCTACGGTTACCTGATATAAATCCCATTGATTTCTACCTGTGGGGTCACATAAAAAGCAAGGTGTATGTTACAGAGGTTTGCAAACTGTGAGAAATTGTGACAAGCATTCGCAACATCCCCTAGGGTCTTTGAACGTGTGCGACACTCACTAGTGCGACAGGCCGATGCAAATCATTGGCATTATTATTGTTAATAAACGTCATAGCACAGTGTATAGGTTTCATCACATTCCTACCAAACGTGTCATGTGCAGTAACTCCGAAACTATTGAGAATTGACAGTTTGGTCATTTAGTCATTTATCTTTATTTATATCTCAGGAACACACCCCCTGATTTATGGAAGGTTATTTATGGAACACCCTGTAAAGCGAGTGTGTTTATTTTATTTTACATTTTTGTTAAGCTAATGATGCAAATTCATATTAATTATGTTGAGGATGGATAACCGAGATTACAGGATAGTGTAATAACAACATTTGGATGAGTAGTAATTCGTGTGTGTGTGATATATAGCAACATATATTTTATATGTACAGTACAGTATAGAAACCCTGTTTAAGATATGTTTTGTAGGTCCTCTCCTTTGAGTGTGTAGAAGTGCATGTTTGTGGAGTTTTGTTGCAATTAAGAAGAGGAATCATACATATATAAATGTACAGGAATTAATGTTTTATGATATTTAATAGTTCATATCTGGTAAAGAATGTACACTAATGACCATTCCAAATGTCCATTATAAAATGAACAAAGAGGATATAAAAGTGGTCATGGAGTTTGTGAGGGAAATAAATATTATGTAGATAGTCAATAAAAATGTACAGTAGTAGATGAAATTAGTACCAAACAGATAACAAACTGGATTGTACATGTTAGTGAGGAACTACAGGTATGTGGGAAAAGGAATCAAGATTTTTTTATAAATGTCTAATTTCTGGTAAATGTTATATCTACATGAGTTAAGTGTTAATGTCTAGGAGTGACACAGTACAGGGTAAGGTTTTGACCTGTATGACAGACAATATATAAGCTGATGAGACAGGGAAGTTTGTTAGGTTTTTCTAATGTCATTTAGAAATTTTTTCATGTGTAGTAATTACAATTATCTGTGATGTGAGCAAAAAAACATAGTATTACTAAACAAAATTGTTTACTCTAACTACCTGTACTACCCTTAAAACAACAACTCAGTGTCCCAATGCCCACTTTAGATGGTGAAGACTATGCATGAATGCTTAAGTTTCTGATATTTGAAATTGGCTTTTTTGGGGAAAATTGAATGTTGTAAAAAAAACAAAAACAAACGAAGGGCAGTGGTGGGTACCATCCTTAATATTTATTTGTTTGACACTCGCCATATCTGGTTGAACTTAAAAACCAATACTGAAACCCTGAAATTAAGGAAAATTAAAAGTTCAGCTGATACATTATGCATAACCATCAAGTAGGTAAGCAGATGTGGTATTTAATTGGTGGTTAAATTTGAAATCTAATAGATTCCAGAATCCTTCAGCTAGTTTCCCACTGATTGCAGTCTTCTACAATAATTTGAAATAATCCAATTTTAAAGTAAAATTACAAATGGCTGAATATTCTCTTGCCAGGGTGAAAAGGCCTCTGAAGAGCTTTATCAATTCTGTTCAACTGATTCACATGCTAAGCAATACTGAGACTTAAAGCTTAAATGTTACTTCTAAAGTACTGAATGCAGCTTGGGAACTAGGACATGTGAGTTTATAAAGAAGTGCTGAGTGAATGAAGTCTATGGTTGACCTATAAAAAATAATTGCTGTGATTTATACCTGGGGTTGAACCTTTTCAGCATTATTTTAGGGAACTGCTAAATTTTCTTGATAAAGTAGTTCTCCAAGATCACGTAAGAATGTAAGTTTCTATTTGCAACAGAAGACAACTGGTCAAGTAGAAAATTATTTTTACAAACCTCTCAAGGTTGCTCAAAATTATCTGACTGAGTTACACCGAATTTCTTTATAAGCAAGGTTGACAAAGAATTTGTCACACGCAGCATTAGAGCAGGGCAGGTTGTAGCTATACCCAACATAGCTACAGGTGAGGGACAACCAGTGCTTCATGTGTAAGCCAGGGGTGCAGTAAAAAGCCCTTTGCATCAGTAGGATATGGAGGTGGGAGAGTTTTTCTGTCAGCTATGAGGGGCATTCATAGAGCTGCCAAAAGTTGCTAAAACATTGCTATCTGGAGTGATGAGCAAGCTTTATGTAATGTAATTTAAGCAGATTTAACTTTAAATATGAAACTAACAACTAGACCAGAAAAGGTTAGTTTTGAAGAAAATAATATCACTCCATCAATTTACTGTTTTTCCATTAACAGTTTCTTTAATTAACTGAGAAAGGTATCATTCTATTGTTCTTAAATTCTATTGCAGATGTGATATCGAGATGCTTGTCATCATATTCTAATAACTGTATGTACTGCATAATCTTTAAGCAGCACAAGCATGTCGTTAATGTATATCTGTTGCACATATACAAGCTTAACTGCCTGGAAAATTATATAATTAGCATGATTTTTTTATATAGTTTTCAAGCCAAGGATTCATCAACGTATGTCATTTTAGAAGAAGGACATTTTCATTGGCTCTGTATGTGCGAATACCTCCAATTTAACAAAGAAATTTGGACTTTTTTTTATTCTGAAACCTTTATAAAATCTAAAGATACCCACAAACTGAATACCACATTTGCTTGTCCACTTAATTTTTCTTTCAAATACTGTATGAGCATAAGATTTTAATATTTTTCAACTTAAGAGATTTAGTGTACAATCATTTCTAAATGTAAATTTTACCTCAAAATTATGTCTTTATCTGGCTCACTGAAACTGGTACAGGGTATAACAAGATCAGAATGTATCGATATTAAATATAGTGCTCACCACTGCCAACAACTTGCTTTTCATTTGGCTTGTATATTACTTTTTTTTACCATATGTGGCTAATATTTTGGGTGGTTGGGAGTGTTTAGTTAGAGTGTAGTTTATACATAAGGAGGAAAGCAAGTGAAAAAGTTTATTGCTACTAAAGATCTGATACTATACTGTATTGTGAATGGGATTATATTTGTCAAGATGATGTAGTGTTTGTGGACACATGTTTATTTCATAGGAGTACCACTGTCAGTCCATAACCTGATACCTTCTACCATAGGCTCATATGTGGTGTGGTGCATCATATCTTCAGGTGTAGAGCCTGGGCAATCCTAAACATAGGTGACATGACTGACTAGTCAGACCAATTAACTATCATCCTTATATGTATTCCCTCCCCCATTACAACTATTGCCTTTAGAAGGGAGATTGGAAGCAAGAGTCGCCATCAAAAGGAAGAAACCCGGGTCCTGATGACACACAAGCTGTGTTTTCATCTCGTCTAGCAGTTGTATAAGGCTTTACCACATAGACACCAAAGTCTGAAAATTCAGTTGTAAAACCACCACTAAACTGGAAAAATATAACCAACTGCAGTTTCTTGTTTTTGGAAGCAAGAGCTTCCCAGCTTTTTGTTGCATTTTTTGTGATATATATTGTACTGTATACGGATGCAACAGTCGAGTGGATAAAACACTTGCCTCCTTGTTCAAGGTGCATTAGCTGTTAACACAACAATCACACTCAAAATTAGCGGGCTGTATGACAGTGTCAAAGAATAATCTAAGATGACCAGACAACTTGTCAATGGCACTGGCTAACCATTACCCCAGAACATGATCAGCAAATTGAATAACATCCAGGTCTCCAATTTCTTTAGTTACACGAGTCATTTGGTGTAGGTCAACTGGAACTGATTTTGGGCGTTTATACCCGATCCCAAAATGGTTGAAGCCAAACAACTGCCACATGTGTGTACATGGCCAGTGTAATACCACAGCTTAATGTTCTTTTGCATTTAATCTCACTTTCAAAGAAAATACTTGCAACGGGGAAGCAACACATTACTTTTGGTCTCATTAGTCAGTCCAGTCACCTAAAGACATTATGCATATTACAGTGTACATGGGCCATCCGGCTGTAGGCTCCACTATAAAATGGGATTTTCATGAATAATCCTACATTTCTGGTCAGTGGAAATGCTAGTCTTTAAGTGTAAGTGCATCTGTTTGGTCTACAGGAGTATCTATGTTTATGTGAAGAGTTCCTTGTTTGGCGTGTGGTTGTGTGTGTTATGGTATTTGAGGATGGATGCAAGAGTGGTATATGTTTTAACTTTGTACAGCAATGTATGGCACTCTATACATGGGGATATCAAGTTGGGGATAATTGTTGGTTTAGTACCCTGCTCATTCAATGCATGTTGTGGTTCGTCATAACGTCAAGGAGTGTATGAATAAGTATAGGATCTAGTGTTTATGACCATGTGCGTAAACAAAATAGTAGTCTGCATCAGAACGTTTAAGTGTGATGAGAGAAATCACATGTTGAGGGAGAGAGAGCAGGGAGTTGGGTTGTCAGAATTGAGTGTTGTCATGAGAGTACAGGTTCTAGAGGGAGTGTATGGGCAGGTGCAGTGTGGGTGCGTGAACAAGTGGTGTGTGGGCAGGTGGTGTGAGGGTGTGTGAACAAGTGGTGTGTGGGTGTGTGAACAAGTGGTGTGTGGGTGTGTGAACAAGTGGTGTGTGGGTGTGTGAACAAGTGGTGTGTGGGGGAAGAGTAGCTGAAAGATGGGGAGGAGGAGGGTGGGGTAGAATAAAAAGCTCACTGGGCAAAAACTCAACTAATAAATTGGATGTTAACTAATTGATTATAAAATATTTCAAATTGATTGTTCATAGAAAATTATTTATAATCTAAGACGTAAGTATTAATTAAACATATTTTTGAATAAATGCTTAATTTTAAAAGTATTTACTGATCATATCATAATAACCTTAGTATAAAGTGACTCACTCTAGTTAGGAGATTGCAAGTTCTAATGCCTGACCTGACAGTATAAAAATGTTCACCTTAACTAATGCAATGGAATGCAATGCAATCCAACCTAGGAGCAGCCAACTTCAAATATGGTACAATCAATCTGTTAATATCAAAACTGAACACCAAGTTTTTGCCCCCTTTTGCACATAGGTGGTGAGTTTTTATCCAGTAATTCTTTGTCCGTGCACTACAAGACCAGAGGTAATTGATGAGTGTGTGAGTGTGAAAGCAGGTGATATGGGAGAATGAGTGTGTTAGTGTGAAAGCAGGTGATATGGGAGAATGAGTGTGTAAGTGTGAAAGCAGGTGATATGGGAGAATGAGTGTGTGAGTGTGAAAGCAGGTGATATGGGAGAATGAGTGTGTTAGTGTGAAAGCAGGTGATATGGGAGAATGAGTGTGTGAGTGTGAAAGCAGGTGATATGGGAGAATGAGTGTGTTAGTGTGAAAGCAGGTGATATGGGAGAATGAGTGTGTTAGTGTGAAAGGGCAGAAGTAGTCAGGGTGTAAGAACAGATGTATAGAAATACTGCAGTGCTGGGAGTGATATGTGATGTGGATGTAAGAGCAAGTAGCATGAGAATGGGTGGTGTTCAAAGAGCAGGTACTGTATGAGTATGATGGCAGGTGGTGGTATGAGAGGGGGTAGTGTGGGTGGTGTTGATGTAAGTGGGTGTGGGTGTGATAGCATGTGGATGGTATGGATGTAGATAACATGGGGATGGAGTAGATGTGGATGCATATGTGGTGTGGGAGTGGGAACAGGCGGGTAGTGTGGATGTAAGGGCGTATGGGTGTGAGAACAGGCGAGTAGTGTGGATATGAGAGCGTGTGGGTGTCAGAGCGTGTGGGTGTGAGAGCGGGTGGGTGGGGAGCGTGCCCGGCCCCGGCCTGGCCAACATGCAGGTGGCTCGGTACCATGAGGAGCTCGTCACTGGGGTCGCGGCCGCGCTTCTTGCCCAGCTCGGCGGCAGCAGCTGCGGCTGCGGCTGCGGCGGGCAGCGGTGGAGGCGGCGCCAAGGGCACAGCGGCGGCCGCGGCCGCGACAGCAGAACCAGGCTATTAGTAGCAGGCGGGGCAAGCCAAGCAGGCCAGCATACAGCACCCAACACACGCGCACCAACAGCACGAGAAATAAAAGAAAGAAGAGGCACGCGTTAACAAAATGGCTAATGTAGAGTTGTATAATGGCGGCGCCCGTCCCGGGGGTGTGGGGCAGCCCCCCCTCATGCAGTCTGTGCCCCTTCACACACACATCCTGCGTCGCCCTCCACCAAACCCTGTGAGAGAGGCAGCAGGAAGGGAGTGGTGGGGGGCGGCAGGCGCAGTGTGTGTGTAGACAGGCGCCGGCCAGTGCAGGTCATAGTGTGGGCACACGTCACAGGACAGTGGTTGGGCCCAGGCCTCATGCAGCAGCGCCCTGGAAGAGACGCATTAGGGGCGTGCCGGCCGCCTACAGGAGGGCCCGGGCCGTGGTCTCAACGGAGGGTCAGACGTAGCCAGCCTCAGGGGGTCTCCTGTTGGCGGCCGCCTGCCAGGCACAAGCCGGGCCAGCCGCTGGTCGGCAGGGACAATGGGGGAGGGAGAAGAGGGGGGTCTGCCCCGCCAGCCAAGAAAAGGGGGTGGAATGACGACCAGCGGCGGGCACTAGCAACAGAGGACCCTCACTTACCGTCGTCCAGCTGCCCTCACCACACTGCCAGTGGCTGGCGGGCACACGCCTGCCTCATGCCCAACCTTCATATGACCATGTACTCCTACCCTCCCTCTACACTCTCAACACTTTCTTCATTCTCAAAAACCTAACATCCTGAACTGTAAATTTCCATGAACAAAAAAAGTAAATAACTCGAATTGTCCAATACAATACATTTATCTACTTTACAATTAGGAATTTAAAGCTTCTTAGAATGAGTCATAACTGATATAAAAAGGAATTAATTAATCAGTTTAACACAAGCTAAGGTTCAAGTACTATATGCGTTGAGTGCGGGGTGATAGTGTAGTTGTTTTATGTTGATCGAGTATGGTCAACAAATCTGTCCTTAAGTAGGAAAGAAAGTGTTTTGGGATCAGATTTCACTGTACAGTACTCGTCTTCCCTGTACTAGGGAGTGTACAGGCACGCATGTGCACACACACATACACAAAAAACACATCACTGCGACATAGTAGTTTAAGAGGCTTATAATTGTGATTTCTTTTTCAAGCTAAAATAATACATATCTTTATTTTATCATGATATATTTTATATCATGGAAGGACTCACCCCGTTCAAATGGCACATTGGATTTTGTGCCAAGTCACGCACTGATACAGGGTGGGGTCGTGGCAGGTGTTCGTGTGACTGTCCCACTCCCTAAACAACATTAAACGGCAACAAGTGTCAAAAGATTTACGCCAGATGTGGTATACACAAGGTCACAAGTTGAGAATTCAATGTTTTCCGTCAATACTACAGTATGTCCTCTTCACACACTTCGGGTGTGTGAAAGTGTTGTAGCCAAGAAACTAAGAGACCGATCTTTCTACAACTGTACTCAGGTTGGGTGTTGGCTAAGGAAGAATTGACTTAATTTTGGATAAATTGGGGGCAGGTTAAGATCCAACACTGAGTGGCGGGTTATACTGTATTGTGGCGATGCCCACCAAAATTTTTATGCTTATTTATAAGAGTGAAGTAAATTAACCATAAACTTTTAAGTATGTATGTTGTTGTTTATTTTATATTATACTGTACAGCAAAACCTCACTTACCTTGATATACAGATGGTTCTCAAGCTATCTTACCATCCTGTACAAACCCACCGGTTCTAACCCACGTTGTTTGAACCAAACCAGATATATTATGGATGCTACAAGGGCTGGATTCTTAAAGATTCATATGTTATATTTACCCCCCCTCCACCCCAACTGACCTGGAAATTAAAGGAATGCTCCTATCTGGGACAGACCTACACTAGTTGATGGTTAGAATGACGTGGAAAATTTCGCTAAGACTAAGGTTATTACGAACGTTCTCCTGCCTACCAGTTACGTGGAAAATTTTTGGTAGGAAGCATTAGAGAATTGGACCTCACGTCCGTCATCCTGCCTGTGGCCCTCCTGGCTCACACAATCTTGCCCCGCCGTGTAACTCTCCAATACATTACATTCTCTGTGTCAGTGGATTATCAGTCTCCCAATTTCCTGCTATTTCTTATTATACACCACAAAGCACAATGGTGTTATTATGAAGTATGCCAATAAATTCAATGAAGTCATTTTTAATAACCTTAGCAGTGAGTAACTTATCTCTGCTGCCCTCACCCAATACAAAGATTCATCACCGTGTTAAACAGTTACGGAGAAGTGTAATAAATATTTTCAGGTACAGTACTCATAACAATTATTGCTCACAAAATAACATTTGCCACTTAGAGCAACTACAAATAAAATGTTAACAGAATGATAATACTGTAGTTACTATTTTTTCCATACAAATTCAGAGCTCATCATTTACCACAGCTGGGCCAACTGTGACTTGACAACACCATCTACGCTCTCATTTGCATATTAAATTTGGTTGGTATTCAGAGGTTGTTGTAGAATGTACATATTTGTGGTCCACCAGCAGTTGTGAAATGTATGTAAAATGTTCACAACCTCACTCGAGAGTATATATATATATATATATATATATATATATATATATATATATATATATATATATATATATATATATATATATATATATATATATCAATGAAAAATTTAGTACCGTCTGATCTGCTTTTCCAATAAATACTTAATTCGCTCAAACTCACACAAGGTGTAGGTTCCTCACCCCAGGCATTTGATGGGGCACCAGCCTCCTGCCAGCCGTAAAACATTATCTGAGCTTCAGCCCCCCCCCCCCCCTCCCAACAACTGTCTATCTGGCATGGTATGTTCTTCCCATTAGCCCATACTGGAACCATTTCCTCTACACCCTGTCTGCTCCTGCACCTCTTTCACACCCCAGCTTTACTTTCACCATCCTCCATACTCTGGCATACACTTTTGTCTCTAGAGTGCACCTGTCATTCCCAATTACACCTGTGTCCCCAACGGTAACGATCTGATGATCCATTTTTTGTAACACCATGGCACTCGCGCTGTCTGTTTCTCACAGTACACCTGTGTCCTGGTACATCTGTCCCTCATGGTTCACCTGTGTCCTGATACATGTCCCTCAAAGTACATCCTTCATTACAGTGTCTTTCATGATACATGGGCATTGTTCTGGTATAACTGCCTTGACCTTATACAGTGTCATCGTGGACACCAATCAATAACATGAAGGACACCAGTACTGTGGTAAACAAAGTTGCTGGTGCCAATGTTGTGATCATCATCTGGCCATGATGCCTGGTCATGGGAATGTTCAGCTACATTTCTCTGTCCATGCACGATGCTCCTGAAAAGCTATCGACTTTTGACAGACTACAATTATTTTGTGTTCGCACTTGTACATAATCATTGCAGGTAAAAAAACAAAATCAGTATTCATGTACGAGTTACAGTTGACCTCAGCTATGACCTATGACATTGCAGGTAGGCCGGTGTTGATGTATATTCAAGTGAAGATTAATCAAATTCTCTATCATGTACAGTGTTTACTTATCTTAAGCTTTCGCCCCCTTGTAGCTACGTCTCGCTTAACTTCAACGCAGCAGTTCTCCCTAGATCACTCTTCCGTTATTTTTACTCTTGTGTTATTTGAAAGTTTATATCCCCACTACTTGAGTTATTCCACCATAAACCAACACCAGCCTTCGAAAAACAGGAGGGGGGGGGGGAGGAGGGGGAGGAGGCTAGGAGTCTTGTACTGTATGTTAATATGCACCAGAACCCCACATCTCTTATTTACTTATTGGAGAGTTACAGTTCCAGTTTTCTTCAGCCCCTCTTGAATTGTTTTTTAACGCACGTCTAAATGTTAGTGAGATATATTACCAATCGACAGCCATCCGTAGATATGTTCCTAAGACACACACACACACAGGTGTACATACACTACCGACCGAGATAAACATGTTATCAATTGAATGAGAAACTGTAGACATATTACCGGCTGACTAACATAACTGTTTTATATATACTCTGTATACCGTTTCTTGTACTCTTGCCCAAACTCCCTCCTATATTCCCACATAATTGTTCTATACTGCTATGCTGTATACATTCCCGCCATATCCACCCCCCCCCCCCCGCAAAAAACGAATAACCTTCTCGCCATACATATATAATTGAAGATTTCGTATTTACCTTCGTCTGTCACCTGCTTTCAGAACCCAATTTCCATATATACTTGTTCTAATATTCTCATAATACCGAGACAGTGAGGGGTGTACATATATGATTTCATGATTTACTGTGTGTGTGTGTATATATGTGTGTGTGTGTGTGTTGTTGGTTTGTGTTTGTCTGCGTGTGCGTCTGTGTTGGTTTGTGTGTGTATGTCTGTATATATTATGTGTGTGCGCGCGTGCGTCTGTGTATGTATGTATGTATGTATGTATGTATGTATGTATATATATACACATATATATATATATATATATATATATATATATATATATATATATATATATATATATATATATATATGTGTGTGTGTGTGTGTGTGTGTGTGTGTGTGAGTGGAAGAGATATTGTGTATGAATGTGTGCGTCCAGCCCTCGTTCCCTTGGTGCCGGCCGCTCACCCATCTCCTACAGCGGTTCACTCGCTACCATTGCCTCTCTCTCTCTCTCTCTCTCTCTCTCTCTCTCACACACACACATTCACTCATTTTGTATTTCCTCATATTCATTCTTCTTAGCCACCTTTATCCTATGTTTAATCAATTAAATTTCTCTTTTCTCCCCTATTCCCAGTTCCCTCCTACCGTCCTTTAGCCTTTTCCTCTACTCATCGTTATTCTTCTTACTCTTGGTCTCCTTCCCCTTTCCTAGTTCCCACCTTTCGATCATTTCCTTCCCCTCTTCTTCTCCTTACTAAATTTTATCCTTCATTCATAACTCCTCCTTCAGTCTCTTTCATCTTCTTCCACTTCTCGTCATTCCTTCCTTTCCCAGTTCCCAATTTTTCCTCACCATTCCGTCTTAACCCTCCGTCATTCTTCTTCCTCTCCCCCCCCTGGCTGGTGGTAGGCGCCGCATCTCGTGGGAGCCGGGACGTGACCTGGGCTCCAATTCCGAATTATCCGCTTTTATCACCGCCAGTCAATCTTGATAATGCTTTAGTCTAATTCTATTTAAGGGGCGATGCCTCCTGTCTCATGAGGCCAGCCAGCCACT
The DNA here is from genome assembly GCA_958450375.1 of Homarus gammarus. NCBI lineage: Eukaryota > Metazoa > Arthropoda > Malacostraca > Decapoda > Nephropidae > Homarus > Homarus gammarus. Next base: position 2,558,178 of record CAUDMG010001799.1, on the reverse strand, counting down.
GTCCAGACCTGTCTACGTTAACCTGTTTAACTGTCTACACGTAGCTCCCGCCACTTGTCTGGAGAGGTGTACATCAAACTCTTCCTGCCTGTGTGTTTCTCTACACCTTGTCTGTCAGTCTGTGTATACCTTGTTCCTCCCGTCTGGCTGTCAGTGTACACCCACAAAAAAATTATTCGGCACCCTTACGGCGTGATACAATATGACGCGGGTGCCGAATAATTTTTTAGTGGGTGTACATCTAGTCCCTTATGTCTGTCTGTTTACACCTAACTCATCTGTGTTTACATCTAACTACTCCGTCCATCTGTCGTCCACTTCATGCCTGTCTACACACGGGCCCCAGCTGTCTACCTGTGACTCACCTTCTTCTCATAGTCTAACTCTTTATACATTTACACGAGGTTGTAATGTCTTCACCTAGTCTCTACACTCACCCCTCTAGTCTACCTTTATATACAGTACACTGATCATTGTAAACTCTGGCCCACGCCTAGTTCTCTTGTGCACCTGTATACACCTAACTTACCTGTGTACCTATACGTTCATCTTGCTGCTTTAACAGGTGCCGTGAACACGAAGCTAACTAGTTCACACTAAACAAAACTGGCTTCGGAATTATACTGAGAATCTGCCTTAGGATGTTAAGAGAGAGCAAAGAAGGTGTTCTTCCCTCTCCTGTACTAATAGCCTGTCTCTCATTTGCCCTGACTGTCGAGTGTGTATTGTATATTCTGCCAGCTAAAGTCATTTCATCTCTACAATCACTGCCATAATTTCCCCTCAATCAATGCATTAAATTGTAGCTCATAAGGTGTAGGATCCTTTTGTATTCTCTCTTTAGTCTCGTTATCCCGGTATACACTCTGGGTCGTCTTCAAACATGGAGTGTATCTTTTATCCTAACACCACAACATCTGTATTATGTGCCAGAAACCAGGACATCAATGTTTCTTCCACAGTACAGACTAAGCCAGTGGTTCAGTATTGTTGATCGGGTCCTGGACAACTAAAACTCTCCCCATCTTAGCTAAGTACCCCATTCTCATACTCGTTAGTTTCCCTCAACTTGTCCTAGCAGGAGTAATTCATATCTCGCAGAAAAAAAGAAATCTAGGCCTATGGCATGAAAAATGCTTTTTACCTCATCTCCCTTCAAGACAAATATATTCACCACTTCAAGTTTCAAAATTCCTAAACCCATCCGAAAAAAGGTTTTATATCATACCACTGTAAGGCAAATACATTTACCACCTTACGTCGAAAAATGAATTCTCCATGAATGCTATATTCTCCCTCACCTCCCCAAAACTTAAGTGGGCGGGAAGAAAACACCCGCAAGTCGTGATCAATTTTACAACTTCTGGGACCCAGTTAAACCCGGCCTCTTGGGGATACCGGGAGGAGTGGGTGTGGAGGGAGGGGGGTGTAAACGTGACCTGATTCCCTTTAGAGTCGTAGGAACCTGCCGTCATTCTCTGCCTCTCACTACACCCTTCCTGCATCCTACTACTGCCATCCTCTTCACCCGTCACCACTACCTCTCCCCAAAGGTTCCTTCTTGGGAGTATTAGGAACCTGACGCTCTCCCATGCCTCTCCTACATCCTGCCGCCACCATCCCCTCTCCGCTCTTCCACACCATCTTGCTCTATTCTTATTCCCTAAACCACCATCCTGAGATCATTGTTCTTTTTCTCTATCCTGCCACCACACAAACTCCTGGGGCTATCCTACCACCACACTGCCGTTCGCCAGGCCTCTTTCTAGCTTGTCACTATCCTGCCATCGATCCCGCCTCCTACCACCTCACTGCCGTCAGCTGAACCTCTTCTACACCCCTCTGCCTGCCATCGTTCCCGCGTCTTACCGACCACACTTCCGTCTGCTAAACATCTTCTACCCTGTCACTATCCTGCCGCCTGCCATCGATCCCGCCTCCCACCGTTTCAGTGCCGCGTGCTATAATCTTGTCCTTATTCTACGCTACCTTCATTAGGTCTACACCACCTACCAGAAAATAATTCCCAATATGTTATCCCGAGAACTGGCCCTAAGAATATAAATAGAAACATATCTACCAACACTCAACACACGTGGAAGGCCGTGTGAGGTGACAGTGGGTGACTTGGAAAGTATCAAGAGGAATGAGGACACTCGGAAGCTTCCCAGAACACAACAGAAGCCTCCCGCTCACACTAGTACTGCGTGGCCTTAGGTGGCCACGCTCAACGCTGCCTCACAATATCAAAATTGCTTTAGAAATTGACACAGCAGGGACACAGAAAGCCTCTGTTACTAGCAGAACTACGATGGTCACCTACCAGTGATAGACTATGATCAGCTTCATTTAAACTCACGGGGTGTGAGTAAAACAACAAAACATGTTATGTGTATGTTTACGACACCGTACTGGCCACCTCCTAAACACACGAGTATTACTACACAGGCAGTTGAACACCCAGCGCCAACGACTACCGCTGCTGACTCACAAATTCTACGGGAACGGGCCGCACCGTTTCACTAACTAGGGGAGTTGGGAGGGCGGGAAGCGTGGCGCTGACTCATGTGGTGGGTGAGCCGCCAGCCTTCTGATGCACGGCGAGGTACACCCTTCGCCTCATATAGTATATCATTAACCCTGGCAACACACACGTCTATGTAGTTACCATAACTCGTTAATAACATTTGCAACTTCCTTCTGCTCTACAGCGCCTACTATTCAACACCGGTCCGTTAATTGCAGGATACAACACTTACTAAAATACTTTCAACGAACATTTCCGAGGATTATGAACAATATACGATTCCTCGATGTTATTAATTCTACAAATACTTAAGAAACATCTTAAAGAGGTGTATAATATCATGCAAAATATTACTTACATATATTCGTCCTGTATACAATATTTAAGAGTAGGAGGTTAGTTGTGTCAGCCTTTAAGAGAACTTTATTTATAAAGGACCTAACCTTTTAACTATAGAAACCGCAAACTACACCTGGCAACTCGAGCACTGGTCGTCTGCTCAACATCCATCGTTTATACATACTTAAAGTTTTCCAGACCAGGTTGTGACGACTCCTGCAGTACTGTTTATTGTGACTCACCCTGGCGTACTACTACACCGCCGGGCACCAACATCACCCGACCATATTCCTACCACTATACTGTTTCCCACGAGAAAGATGATGTATTAATTTAAACAAATCAAAGAGAAAAATCAAAATAAGACAGTATATCATTCATTCGTAAGAAGGTTACATTTTCATAACCATAGTAATGACCCTGGAAGACTGCTATTCTACTGGACACTGAGGTGTGTGGTAACAACAGTCTGAACGTTACTTGTATATACTCGGGACTGTAAAGCAACCAACACTATCAGTAAGGGTGACAGAATTAGTTTGTGGTGTGTTAGTGAGGGGCTGGTTGGTCTCCTGCAGTGTATGTAACGAGACGTATTTGAAAAATCTCCCTCGCGAGGAAAATTACTGTTAATGAGTCTGTCAGGAAAGGCAGACACTGGGCTAGCTGACAATCAAATATATAAATACTTGTCCAATTGTGTTGGGTACTACCCCCCACGAACACAGGTGTTGTAGTCTGGGACGGATGATATGTTATGATTCACAACAGCATTACTGTAACACAGATTTGTATCGCGGGTATGGTAATTGTTTGCAGCAGACTACCGTAACAAAGGCTCCTGTCACAGGCTTTGTTTAAAAAAATGCCATTTATAACCCCTCGTGAGGTATCATACTATATTTATGTTGAAAAATGAAGAGCTTCATCCAGCGACCCACATCACTCTCTCCCTGTACTGACCAAGATCACATGATTTTATAGTGAATATATACTGTTGTTTGCATCAAATTAACACAATTATAAGTTCACGGTAGTATCTTCCTTACACTAAATTAACAATTATAAGTTCCCGGTAGTATTATAAGTTCCCGGTAGTATCTTGTTTACACTAAATTAACACAATTATAAGTTCACGGTAGTATCTTGTTTACACTAAATTAACACTATTATAACAGTTCCCGGTAGTATCTTGTTTACACTAAATTAACAATTATAAGTTCCCGGTAGTATCTTGTTTACACTAAATTAACACTATTATAACAGTTCCCGGTAGTATCTTGTTTACACTAAATTAACACTATTATAACAGTTCCCAGTAGTATCTTGTTTACACTAAATTAACACAATTATAACAGTTCCCGGTAGTATCTTGTTTACACCAAATTAACACTATTATAACAGTTCCCGGTAGTATGTTGTTTACACTAAATTAACACTATTATAACAGTTCCAGGTAGTATCTTGTTTACACTAAATTAACACTATTATAACAGTTCCCGGTAGTATCTTGTTTACACCAAATTAACGCAGGCTACACCCACCAGTAGTGTTTGCATGGGGCCAACATTCAAGCGACTCTAGCCACGCTAACCTGATTATTCGGGCCCGCCTAAATTGCCTCTTTCTTGCTCATGGAAATTCCAGGCATTATTAGAGAGGTATTCTTACGGTGAGGAGCGGATCTGTTACCACTGCCGCCTCCCACACAGTTAACGCACTTTTACGCGCGTTTCCTCCTATGACTGCACGCTGCCCACTGCCTCCAGGATTATACAATGGAGGTTTTTGTTTTATTTATACATATACAGTATACATACAGCACTCACTGGCTAATGGAAGATTGTTATGTGGTTATGGGTCGTTATAAAGCAACGGGGGTAGTTCCGTATGATTATAGGTTGTTATAGGCCAACAAGGGCATTTTTTGTATGATTACAGGACATTAAATGACCCCAGGTTAAGGAACTAGAAAATGACTGTTTAATATATAATAGGAGAGTAAGGTTAAGGTAATACCGTTACTACAGAGCGTCCTATCCGTTCACAGGCGTAGGATGCGAGGATCTTCCGTACTTGCACAGGATTTCGCTGGTTCAGGATAACAGCGCGAGGATTTCCTTATATAATTCCGCTGCGTCAATTACTCCATGATCATAGACTGCAATGACTTCTTTATTAAATTACAGAGCCACACGGAGACTCCTTCAGTGTTCTAGGATACAGTTTCGTGGTCGAAGTACTGAACACGAAGCCTTATTACGGTGGTTTCGTTACGACATTAAGAGAAAGAGATGTTTCGTTATGTAATGACAGATTCACGGCAAATGAAAGTAAAGATTCCATCATAACAGTGGATCAGAACGGATACTAACTTCTGGTAGTTGGCCAAATGAATCACTCGCCTTTAAATAATGAAGAACCAGTGGACCATACCCTAAATTCTGGTAGGAACAAGAGTACAGTAAAGACACATGAAGCGGAATGACACATTTTTGTACTGTACTGACGTGTATTAGTCACAGCAAGAGTCGCTTTACAGGCCTGAGACACCGAACTGATGAAAAGTCTCCCATCTTCTCGTTTAACACGTTGGGGGGGGGGGAGGGCGGTTGTATCTCATTCTGGTGTAGTATACTTTCCAACTGGAGTGTAAAAGAACTTCTGATGGAAGCTGTACCAATATTAAGATTTACAAATGGAATAAAAACGCCGCTATAGCTTCTCCATGTTCAATATATGTATATAACTTCGTCTTATCTCAGTTTCAATATCGTCAGTGAACAGAGCTCGCAAGATATAATGATCATTGTTCTCATAAAATCTCTGTATTCTGTGTCATTGTTACTGAACGTGGTATACAATGTTTGTATGGCTGTGCGTTATGAAGTCCTGGGTGAGATTCATCCCCTGTCCTCTACCTAATAACAATCCTTTTCCATATCTTTCCCTCTTCCTCCCTCACACCTTCTCACCTTTACTTAACACTCTCCCCTCCTCTCCTCTACCACACACCACATAATTTCCTCTCCCTCTTTTTTTGTCTCTTTTCAATGAGTCTTATGCCATCCCCAATCTTCCTTGTATCTTATTCCTTTCTTCCCAGTTATCTCCTCCTCCCACACACCCACCTTCTCCCCCCCCCCCCCACCTTCCCCTTACAGCCAAACCCTCTCTCCCACACACCCTACCTCTCCTCAACTCTCCTCTGCCCCCTCGCTCTTCTCTCTCAAACACGTCTTTCCATCCCCTCCACCCCTCTCCCAGGCGCACATAACCTCCTCCCCCCCCCCCCCCTACATCCCTGAGCTCTCCCAACCTCCTCCCACTGGCGAGGATCCCCAGCACCAGCTCGCCGGCACGCTCGACAAACTGCAACGCCGCTCTCCGACAAACAGTGTATTTATTCTCTCCTCCACTGCTAACAGGGAAAGTGCATTACGTGCTTCACCTCATAGGGGTCGACGTTACTGTACTCTCCCACAGGGACTCTCGGCCTTAGGACCCTCTGGTGCTTAGTAACTTGTTGACTCCGGGTTGTCGGCTGCCCGAGGTAATTACTGTATGTTTACCACGATCACCTCGTCTTCAGCTTGGCTAGATGCCGCTAAAATTAGACAAGATTTCCGACTCATGTACCGAGATGAGGAGGCCAGTTTGGTGGTGAGGGCTTCTGGGAGCTCTGAGGAACCAGTGAGGGACCGAGAACATCAAAAGAGAGCCACTGAGAAGTACAGATAATCAATGAGAGGCACTGTGAGCTTAGATAAACTAAAGGGCCTAAGAAAGATCACCAATTCAGGAAAAAGTATCAGGATCCAAAGAGATTGTCGCCAGTGATGGAAGATGAATATATGAGTCAGACCAAACGACAGGAAACTAACTATGAACAGTCTGAACCAATGGGAGCCAGAGAATCATAACGATGAACAGTACGAGACAATGGGAGCCAGAGAGCCAGAAAGATCCAGTGGGACCCAGAATGAACCACAGGAAGCCGGGAAGGCACTAACTGTGTCACCGTGACTGGTGGTTATCGGGTGAAGCCGCTCTCCGGTAAGCCAGGCTTTATCATTCAAGCATGACCCGAGGCTCTACCACCAACACTGCAGGAGAATGTGTGGACTCAAGCTTAGGCAAGTTGACCCATCCCCAGAATCAACTCGACTCTAACTTAGTCCGGTGTAGCCTGGCCAGTTACTAACACGCCTGGGAGTCTTCTTACTGACGTCACACCAACACAGTGATTCTTAACAAAATTGTACAGCCTTACATGGCAGAACACAAGATGAAGGAGTCTTGTGGTGTTTTTAACTAACCTTCAAGTCTTCGCGACAGTATACTGTATAAATACACTTCAGTTTCACCATGAATGTATTCCCGCACACAAGTCTCTCCATAAAGCCTCTAAGATGTCTGGAATTATTTTGGCAGAGACTTGGGAAACGCTGACCGGATTTCTGAGACGAGCGGGGATGCACGCCGTCAGGCTCATCACACTCGCTCCTCACGTCCCACAAGTTCCACGAAAGTTCTTAGAAAGCTATTCACTAGATTTGAAAAACCTAAAATTCGGCGTATAGTGTTAAGGCGCAGGGACGGGGGATGAAAGATTCATGTGATGGCAATGCCTTGAACCAGAGTTGTGGGGGGCCAGGTCGTGGACGGGGACTCGGGGATTCAGGTCGTAGACGGGAAGCCCAGGTCTTTAGACAGGTCAGGATAAGGCTGGTTGGTAATACGTAACAGTGTCTTCAATTAAATTTATCGTCAGAATCACCCAAGACCCGTCCCGTCCTCAGTATAATCTACCCTCAAAAATTTGTGGTTAGTTTAGTTACCGCTAGATTGCTGCAGTCTCTGTATACGGCTGCACCACTACTGATGTGTTTGCCATTGAACACACACAAGTCGAACTTTTCCTCAAAGCTTAATGGCAGACTTCGATAATCTTGTCTGGCAGTAATTAGAAGAAGGTTCATTAGTGGGGTCCGGAGACACGAAAGCTGATCACTACCTCAGTGTTCAGTTCTATCGGCGTGTGTGCTTTGATCTTCGCAGTCAAGAATACGCTCGCTTTTGGAGACAAGTCAATTAATAGAACAAACGGCAGGTGAACCACATATAGGCCATATACTGGCCACTGTTCACCTGTCATGCCATCATTACAGCCACATCACGGACGACACGTGATGCAAGACCACTGCCAACCCTTCTCACTACGGCAACAATAAGAGCATAATTGAGGCTGTGAAGCCATCATACATCCCTTACACTTTATTAGATCCCAACAACACACAGCTGCCTGTCGTTGTCCCTTACAACCCGCTACATCGAGTACGACTACAACAGCAGAAGTGCGAGAAGTATCACAGTCTGACTTCCCTACCACCCTCAACAAGTAGTGAGGTGACCTCAGCAGCTCCATGGCCTGGCCATGCCCTGCTACTCGTCACACCAAGTAGCGTTTCACCATTCTGAGTATCAATGGCCCAAAATGTGAAGTTTCACGCCCGGTAGCATCTCAGGGGACCTGTCGCTCCTCACATCTCATACTCTCATTGCTTACCACATCCCGTGAAATTTTAATGACCAGATTCTTCAATTTATCGTGCCAATCGTGCCGCTAGTGAACTGTGCCTTACCTCGACACAACACAGTGAGATATAGAGGCGAGACACGTCACCTGGCGCCATTGCCAGTGTAAGGCGAGTTAGTTGGTAAGACAGTCATCAATTACTGGTAACTTGGGTTGCACTCAGCTGAACTACGTTCTCCTGAGCAGCAATAACATGTGAATCGCTCCTCTGCTGTACCGAACTTACTTCACACGACGTACGGTACGAACAGGTTAGATCCTTCCTCTCTCTCTCTCTCTCTCTTTTTATTTACGAGTCAACCCAAGGAGTCTGTCGCATGGGGCCTGCAGTCACCTACCACAGACAGGGTGAGACAGGATACGTCCACTATCTATACAATGTCTAGTTGGGTTTATACAAGCTGGTATTAATATTCCTATACTACTGGCACTGGCTCACACCGGATATCAGCCACATATTTATTCCGAAACAAGAATTGAAAATATAGAATCTGGGACCAGAAGAGAGACACATGACGAGCGATAATATGAAGGAATTTCTTTGGGGGGAATTTGGCAGTGACCTGGGCTGGTGAAGGCCTCCATGTGCCAACTATCCTGCTTTCCTTTAATGTGTTTCAACCTCCAACTATTTTAATATTATGGGGATAAGGAAGAAAAGGAAGGAGGGTGGGATCGAGACGCCGGTTTCATTGGATAAAACAGCGAAATTCTTTAAACCACGGATGGGGGGGGGGGGGGGGGGCCTCAGGGAACGTGGCAGTAAACTGTGTCAGGCCACTAGGATAAAGTTTCAGGGCAAGACATAACGCCATTATGCTACTTGTCCTCACTCTCCGACCAACGAGAGTCACAACCACTGCCCGCCACACGCTCACTTACAACACACAACTACATTTAACAAACCGTGTCATATATTTCCTTTGTGTACAACTGATGAATTAACAACAGTTGGGTTAATTATCATATCACTGTATTTTCCTTCTCATCATCTAACAACCCATTAACTCTCGTAATTTAACCACTAATTTCCCGCCAACAACGTGAAACTATGGAGTCTCAAAGTGCTATACAGTTTTGAGCACTAACAACAAACTCCCCCACCACTGCCGCATTCACGACCGACGCTTATTAATGTTTATTGACATTTCAAGTGGAGTGAGTGATTCCCAGGAATATGTAATTGGAGTGTTTACCTGAGTGGTGGCCGCATGCGTCACGTTCATTCCACAGGTAGTAAACTTTCCACCCTCTCCTCACCTTGCAAGCATTAAAAGCTCTTCTTCATCGTCTCAACATTTATAATACTCGCCCTCGTGTTAAAATGGCCTTCTTGAGATTTTCTACAATTTCATATGGATATAAAGTATAATCCCAAACGTATTTACTGAAGACAATAGTGTACAGTATATATGGTAAATGGTGTAATGTACCTTGTTATATGAGTGTAGAAGTACAATTCTATCTGCTATAGTTCACAAAAAAAAACATGAATGGAGCGGAGATAAACATTCGTAGTTGGTGTTTCATGATACAGCAGTAGCCAAGTCACATTTCCCGTCAACACCTTCTCAAATATCTAAATATATATTTCCCCATCACCCTTCAGTAGCGAGACACAACAGGCGCATCTGTCAGCCTCACCAACCTATCTCAGCCACAGCGTTTTCACCTTCCTCCGCCAATTAACTGATAACTGCATTTCTTCACCCTCAGCTTCAACAGAGAGTAACTAAAAAAAAAACAGAAATAAAATATTGCTCATAAAATGGTCCCCCCCAAAATGCAAGAATTGGTGTATTTTGTAGTAAAAAAACAAACAACCAATATTGCGTAAGCTTCAAAATGGACACCAATCCTAAGTAACTTCCTATCTTGTTCCGTGTATCCAACCCGCTATTCTTTCGTAGTGTAAACGAAGAAAAAAAATCCATAATCGAAAAATACTGCGTACTGCCTATTGCACCTGTGTCAAGAATGAACAATTATTATTATTTGGGGTATAATTTTTCGTTACCAATGAGTTTACACACACACACCAACGGGCGAAAAAATGTCCTAATGATTCCATACTCATATTTCTATAATTTTCAATACAATCCCATACACAACAATAATAATAAAAATAAACGAAAAATTTATAGGAAGTCGAATGCAGCGCTAATTTACCCCTTCCTACCCCGTTAACACCGCAATCTATCGTTCACAAACACACGTTCAGGGGAGAGTTGGTCGACACGTGGAGGTTAACTCAGATTACCATTATACTTCCATTTTTAATATCTGGGGGAGGAGGGGTGAAAGTGACAGATAATAAAATAAATAAATTGATGAGAGAATGACAGTGAAAGAGACGGTAAGTGAGGGAGGGAACGCCAGTTAACGGGAGAGAGAGAGAGAGAGACTAAAACAAACAAACACACAGCTGCCAGACGCAAGAGTTAGGTAACATCAGCTCAGCAGGTCAACAACCCATCCTATTCTTCAATCCTTCAGCTGTTATTTCATCCTTACAGACTGAAACAATTCCCAAGTGTCTCCATAATGTAAGACTCTCCTCCACATAACAACTCTGTTTATATACTCAAGGTCAGATCCATACACACCTATATATACCTTACGTAATGGCTTCATATTATCATTATTATTTACCAAACGTATCCATCGACCTATTAAAGAGACCAACTGTTTATTTTTTTTTTCTTCACAATTCTTAACAAAAGACGTACTTGTGTTCAGAGAGTTAAAAAAACATCGTCTTTACAACCGGGAATAATCCGATTCTTTCATGACAGAGAACGAACGTCTTGCTACTCCTATTCAAGCCCAGCTCAAAGCAACTAGAATGGAAAACACAACAGAGTATAAAGGACCCTATCACTCCTTAACTCGAAAACAAAAAATAATAATTGCGTTCACGGAGTACATTATAAAAGGCGTCATAGTTTTATTATTAACTGAGTATGATGTCACCTGGGTAGATTGGCGGTACCTGGCATCTTTATTCAGCCCCCCCCCTCCACCCCAAACTCTTGGCCTCTAGTGCCAGACCCTCTACCGTCTACCTCGTGTACCCAGAAACGTACTGTAATGAGCCTTTCACCAGCTAGAGGACCCTAACCTTCTCAAAGCTGCCATCATTATACACTTCATGATGGCACTCTCTACCTGGCATTGTCTACATGAACGAGGCAGATATATGACAGTGGCACTATCTAAATGATCTTGGTAATGACTTTTAAGACTTTATACACTGTCTACGTGAGCATGGCCCTATTATATAAGAACAAGGCACTCATACACCGCATAACACCTGGCACTCTTAACAATGCCGTCACCGTGTACTGTAAAGAAACGACCAACTACGTAAAGCTGAACAGTAAAACAAAGTACAGCAACCCAATGTTCATTACCTGTAAGGCTATTTCCCGTGTGTGTGTGTGTGTGTGTGTGTGCGTGCGTGTGTGTGTGTTGACAATGACGCAATGTAGTGGCGTAGACGATCCGTATAGTGGTGATCAATATTCTTGTGTGACGTCACGATGACATCACACCCAGACAGCCCCCATCCCCTCACAACACTCCCATGAGGAAGGACGCGGGTCAGGGTAGGGCGTGGCCTGTGTACCCCCGTCAACACTAGTGAACTGTACACCCCCGTCAACACTAGTGAACTGTACACCCCCGTCAACACTAGTGAACTGTACACCCCCGTTAACACTAGTGAACTGTACACCCCCGTTAACACTAGTGAACTGTACACCCCCGTCAACACTAGTGAACTGTACACCCCCGTCAACACTAGTGAACTGTACACCCCCGTCAACACTAGTGAACTGTACACCCCCGTCAACACTAGTGAACTGTACACCCCCGTCAACACTAGTGAACTGTACACCCCCGTTAACACTAGTGAACTGTACACCCCCGTTAACACTAGTGAACTGTACACCCCCGTTAACACTAGTGAACTGTACACCCCCGTCAACACTAGTGAACTGTACACCCCCGTCAACACTAGTGAACTGTACACCCCCGTTAACACTAGTGAACTGTACACCCCCGTCAACACTAGTGAACTGTACACCCCCGTCAACACTAGTGAACTGTACACCCCCGTTAACACTAGTGAACTGTACACCCCCGTCAACACTAGTGAACTGTACACCCCCGTCAACACTAGTGAACTGTACACCCCCGTTAACACTAGTGAACTGTACACCCCCGTTAACACTAGTGAACTGTACACCCCCGTCAACACTAGTGAACTGTACACCCACGTCAACACTAGTGAACTGTACACCCCCGTCAACACTAGTGAACTGTACACCCCCGTCAACACTAGTGAACTGCACCCCCCGTTAACACTAGTGAACTGTACACCCCCGTCAACACTAGTGAACTGTACACCCCCGTTAACACTAGTGAACTGTACACCCCCGTTAACACTAGTGAACTGTACACCCCCGTTAACACTTGTGAACTGTACACCCACGTTAACACTAGTGAACTGTACACCCCCGTCAACACTAGTGAACTGTACACCCCCGTCAACACTAGTGAACTGTACACCCCCGTTAACACTAGTGAACTGTACACCCCCGTTAACACTAGTGAACTGTACACCCCCGTCAACACTAGTGAACTGTACACCCCCGTCAACACTAGTGAACTGTACACCCCCGTCAACACTAGTGAACTGTACACCCCCGTCAACACTAGTGAACTGTACACCCCCGTTAACACTAGTGAACTGTACACCCCCGTCAACACTAGTGAACTGTACACCCCCGTTAACACTAGTGAACTGTACACCCCCGTCAACACTAGTGAACTGTACACCCCCGTTAACACTAGTGAACTGTACACCCCCGTCAACACTAGTGAACTGTACACCCCCGTCAACACTAGTGAACTGTACACCCCCGTCAACACTAGTGAACTGTACACCCCGTCAACACTAGTGAACTGTACACCCCCGTCAACACTAGTGAACTGTACACCCACGTCAACACTAGTGAACTGTACACCCCCGTCAACACTAGTGAACTGTACACCCACGTCAACACTAGTGAACTGTACACCCCCGTCAACACTAGTGAACTGTACACCCCCGTTAACACTAGTGAACTGTACGCCCCCGTTAACACTAGTGAACTGTACACCCACGTCAACACTAGTGAACTGTACACCCACGTCAACACTAGTGAACTGTACACCCACGTCAACACTAGTGAACTGTACACCCACGTCAACACTAGTGAACTGTACACCCCCGTCAGCACTAGTGAACTGTACACCCCCGTCAACACTAGTGAACTGTACACCCCCGTTAACACTAGTGAACTGTACACCCCCGTCAACACTAGTGAACTGTACACCCCCGTCAACACTAGTGAACTGTACACCCCCGTTAACACTAGTGAACTGTACACCCCCATCAACACTAGTGAACTGTACACCCCCGTTAACACTAGTGAACTGTACACCCCCGTTAACACTAGTGAACTGTACACCCCCGTCAACACTAGTGAACTGTACACCCCCGTCAACACTAGTGAACTGTACACCCCCGTCAACACTAGTGAACTGTACACCCACGTCAACACTAGTGAACTGTACACCCCCGTCAACACTAGTGAACTGTACACCCCCGTCAACACTAGTGAACTGTACACCCCCGTCAACACTAGTGAACTGTACACCCCCGTCAACACTAGTGAACTGTACACCCCCGTCAACACTAGTGAACTATACACCCCGTCAACACTATTGAACTGTACACCCCCGTCAACACTAGTGAACTGTACACCCCCGTCAACACTAGTGAACTGTACATCCCCGTCAACACTAGTGAACTATACACCCACGTCAACACTAGTGAACTGTACACCCACGTCAACACTAATGAACTGTACACCCCCGTCAACACTAGTGAACTGTACACCCCCGTCAACACTAGTGAACTATACACCCCCGTCAACACTAGTGAACTACACACCCCCGTCAACACTAGTGAACTGCACCCCCCCGTTAACACTAGTGAACTGTACACCCCCGTTAACACTAGTGAACTGTACACCCCCGTTAACACTAGTGAACTGTACACCCCCGTTAACACTAGTGAACTGCACACCCCCGTTAACACTAGTGAACTGCACACCCCCGTCAACACTAGTGAACTGTACACCCCCGTTAACACTAGTGAACTGTACACCCCCGTCAACACTAGTGAACTGTACACCCACGTCAACACTTGTGAACTGTACACCCCCGTCAACACTAGTGAACTGTACACCCCCGTTAACACTAGTGAACTGTACACCCCCGTTAACACTAGTGAACTGTACACCCCCGTTAACACTAGTGAACTGTACACCCCCGTTAACACTAGTGAACTGTACACCCCCGTCAACACTAGTGAACTGTACACCCCCGTCAACACTAGTGAACTGTACACCCCCGTTAACACTAGTGAACTGTACACCCCCGTCAACACTAGTGAACTGTACACCCCCGTTAACACTAGTGAACTGTACACCCCCGTTAACACTAGTGAACTGTACACCCCGTCAACACTAGTGAACTGTACACCCCCGTTAACACTAGTGAACTGTACACCCCCGTTAACACTAGTGAACTGTACACCCCCGTCAACACTAGTGAACTGTACACCCCCGTCAACACTAGTGAACTGTACACCCCCGTCAACACTAGTGAACTGTACACCCCCGTCAACACTAGTGAACTGTACACCCCCGTCAACACTTGTGAACTGTACACCCACGTCAACACTAGTGAACTGTACACGCCCGTCAACACTAGTGAACTATACACCCCCGTCAACACTAGTGAACTGTACACCCCCGTTAACACTAGTGAACTGCACACCCCCGTCAACACTAGTGAACTGTACACCCACGTCAACACTAGTGAACTGTACACCCCCGTCAACACTAGTGAACTGTACACCCCCGTCAACACTAGTGAACTATACACCCCCGTCAACACTAGTGAACTGTACACCCACGTCAACACTAGTGAACTGTACACCTACGTCAACACTAGTGAACTGTACACCCCCGTTAACACTAGTGAACTATTCACCCGCGTCAACACTAGTGAACTGCACACCCCCGTTAACACTAGTTAACTGCACACCCCCGTTAACACTAGTGAACTGCACACCCCCGTTAACACTAGTGAACTGCACACCCCCGTCAACACTAGTGAACTGCACACCCCTGTTAACACTAGTTAACTGCACACCCCCGTTAACACTAGTGAACTGCACACCCCCGTTAACACTATAGTGAACTGTATACCCTCGTCAACACTACTAAACTACACACCCACGTCAACACAACTAAACTACACACCCACGCCAACACTAGTGAACTACACACCCACGTCAACACTCCCCGGTTAGTACTCTGCCCCCCCCCCCCCCAACACAGTGTACACTCGCCAACCATTACACCACATACCCTTCGAGCTCTCTATGACACCCCAAAACATCTGATGACTACAGTAGCAACACACACTTTGTTTACACTGAAAAGAACGTGTCCTAATCCACCCAAAATGCGCGACTAGTTGGGGGAGAGACTGAATAAAATTACGACTTTACTGCCAACTAAGCTGAAAACTTCCTCCTTCTCTTCAGTCCCCTGCATTCTGATACGGGGATATGACGCTCATGTGTGGTGTTATTCAAAAGGAACATCCGCAATGAGTTTCCCGTCACGTGGTCCTGGATGGAACTTTTAAGGTTTTATTACGCAAGTTAGAGGTATACCATCTGCAAATCTCTACCCTTGACTGACGATTATAAGTGTACGCCGAATAGGAGACCGGTACGACTGGTAGTAATTACAACGGTGGCCTTTAGATATAACATCAACAGCATTATAAGAAGTTCTCGTGGTAGTGTTACTTTGATAGATGATTGTTGTATCCTGTTGAGGTCTCCAATAATGGGTATATAGACGTTGCTACTGTGTGTACTACTTCACCCACGTGTGTAAGGCGTTAATTATGCTAAGATATTACCGTATATACATGAGTTTAAAGCAGCTAGCACTCACAGATTATATACAGAATTATCTTACTAATGTTATCGGACTATAGGTTGATATCACTACAATCTTTAGGTCACTGCAGCTTATTACCGAGTCGTTCGCTAATAATAAAGAATATTTCACTGCAACAAGCTGCCAGGACTTCGCTCTCTGGAATGGCAAAGTTAACAGCGTGACGCCAGGATGCAACCTTTACTGTGTGAGTACATTATTATCTGAGCAGGAGAAAAGCTGGACCATTAATATTAACACTGCTACACTACCATCTTCAGCGACTTCCTTCGTAAAGGTTACTTCAGCTTGGCTCTTATATCTATATGTAACCCAAGTACTGTATATAACAAGTTTCCTACAAATAAAAAGTATGTGTGTGTGTGTAATACCTAAACCCCATTGAAGGTAAAGGAGTACATGCTCATAAGGGAAGTACAGAGATGTCTTGATGGTGTGGGGGACTTAGCTGGAGGACGGAAGGCGGCGGCCGTCCGTGAAGGAAGAGGAGGAGGAGGCGGCGGCATTCAGTGGTCCGTGTAGCATCTCGGCCAAGACTCGTCGGTGGCTGCTGCAACACTCTCAGGAGACCCACTATAGTGCCCTGCAAACTACGACGCTCGGGAAGGAAACAACATACACAGACCACAGGAGACGTCAGAAAACTGGAGAGGCGAGAGTTCTTGTAGAGTTAAAGAGAAGGGAGGTGGGGTGGGGGTCACTAGACGTTGTGGGTACTGGATTGAAAATAGTGAATAAAAACAGATGGCAGTGAGATAGACACGGATAATTTTTTTTTTATCTTTAAAGAGGACGTGGACACACAGGGTCTTTTGGAAACGTATCTTGCAATAATGTCTACAAAGAAAAAGATGAAGACAATGTGACGCAAGTTAAATGAAATATACATAATTTTATACTGTTACTGCTGAAAGAATATAACCCAAGTCGTAGCGTAGCTTGGGAGACTGTTACTGATGCTTATATCATGTGATGTTACTTAGACCTGTGTGATCGAGAGACGCGCGAGGTACCGTCTTACTCTCAGGATCCCTCACTGAGACACCGGCGAGAAAGATCACAGCGACGGTCCGGCAGGCTCTCTGTCTGTCTGTCTCACTTGCCCAACAAGCTGTGCAAGCCACCTAACAAACACTAGTTCACATCAACTCTTCTAAAGTAACAACTGGACTAACATAGCCTGCGCCGCTGGTCACCTTCACTATAATCCCGACCCAAGCGACCCATGGTTGGTGCCAGGAGGGAACTGCACGTCGAAGAGAATATGCAGAACAAAAAGAAGGGCGAAGGCCAGGTAGGCCGGGAGGCGCGCCGGACAGTCCTGCTCCTGCTACCACATATGACATAATAAACAAGCTGTTTCGAGTAGTAACGAGGACTGGGACACGGCGGACGCGCCTCCTGACCATGGCTTGCCAACAGTAGCAGCTGTAGGGGGGTCAGGAGCCAGGAGAACACCCAGGTGGCAACAATAGGGTGTTCCCCCAGCGTCCTGCCGAGTCTGTAGGAGGGGCAAGAGTGTGAGGTGTGGGCCTGAGAACCCAGATGAGCCCAGCAGGAGCGTCCCGGCAGCCTGTGAGGGAAGGTTGGGCCAGCAGGGCTAGCAGGGTGGGCGCGGAGCAGCGGGTGGCGGGCACTACTGTGTGGGGCTCAGCGGGCTGCTCACGTGCGGGGCCGCCGACACGACCACCAGGGACCAAACACTCCTGCCTTGGTCCCTCGTGACCCAGCCGACACAGCTCTACCGCGCCTGGCTGTCACGTCACCAGCATATTTACACTCGAATTCCAATTATAAGTTGTCAAATAACCCAAACATTTATCATTCTTTCCTGGTGAACTAACCAATACCAGGAAATTTTTAACGCTATATTTTCACGAGTGCTTATCAACTAAATCCTTAACAATTTCACCTGTTGTTGTAAAAGGTGGCATCTACTTAAAACAAGGGCTTTTAAGTACAGGTGTTCGGGAATTTCCCATTTTCAACAAACGGTTCCGTGACAACCACGCCGGCGAGAGACCTTACGGGTGAAGAGTCAAAATTTGTAAAAGACCAAAAGAGTATAAAATTCCTGTGAGAGGACACTTGTACTGGTGAAGAAACATTTACAGGAGTCACAGTGAGAGAGACTGTAGGAGAGGAGAGTGAACACAGAGTGGAGATATGAGAGGACTGGAGAATGAGCTGTGGATATAGTGATGTATAATAAGAGAGAAAGTGAGAATGATGATGATAATGAAGGTGAACTAGCAATAGTGATACATATGGAGAGAGAGAGAGAGAGAGAGAGAGAGAGAGAGAGAGAGAGAGAGAGAGAGAGAGAGACACTAGAATATGTAAAAAGTAGAGTGGTAAAGATGATAAAGCGAACTTCAGAGAGAGAGAGAGAGAGAGAGAGAGAGAGAGAGAGAGAGAGAGAGAGAGAGAGAGAGAGAGAGAGACTGGGGGGCGAGATATGTGACAAGAAGTCTAAGAGGAAGATGAAACGGAAAAAAAGGAGCGGAAACTGACGAAGAGAAATGACGTTAGAGACCAGGAGAAACTTTAGAAAAGGAAAAATGGGCAAGTATTAACGATGAGAGAGTGATGGAAAATGAAGATAAGAAATAAGAATGGAAAGGGAGGATGAGAAAGAGTGAGAGAGTGGTGGTAGGGTTGGTGGTGGTGGAGGAGGAGCGGCGGCGGTGTGCGGGTTGTGCCTACCACGGGTTGTTGTGCGGCGCGGCCCTGGCTCGCCCTGAGCTGGGCCTGGAGGTGCGGGGGAGGGTGGAAGTAGCGACAGGGGTCACGAGAACAGCGGCTCTTGATAGCGTCCATGCAAACTGTGACAGTGCCCTCGTCTGTCGTGCTCACGTGATCGGGCGGGTGGGCGAAGCGGCACTCCTGCTCAGGTCTCTTGCACGCGCCACGCTGAAACTCGCGGCATACCTAGAGGCAGAAGAGCGGACTACAGCGGGGCGACCCAGCAGCAGTGGTGTAGGGAGGGTGGGAGGGAGGGGTCACCGGGGAACAAAACCAGGAGGAGACAGCTAGCCAGGGCAGCAGCAGGGGAGGGTGGGGCAAAGGTAGCTGCAGACTGGTGGGCAAGGGGAGGGTGAGAGGGAGGGAGGGCAAGTTCCAAAGGGGCTCACTCACCCAGCTGCTGCAGATTGTAAGACTAGCTGGATAGTGAGGGGAGGAGAGCAGCTGGAGAGTGAGGACAGCTGAAGGAAAAGGCCAGCTGCACTGAAAGCTGGATAGAACGAGGAGGAGATGAGATGGAGAGTAAAGAGAGCAGCTGGAGAGTGAGGATGGGAACAGCTGGAAAATGAGGAGGGGGAGGGGAACTCCTGGAGGTGGAGGAGGGTAGCAGCTGCGGCTTGACTGAGGGGAAAGCAGCTGGAGAGGGAGAGGGGAAAGCTGCGGCTTAAGTAAGGTGATGCAGCTGGAAAGAATTAGGGAAAGGTAAAAAACCAAAGATTTCCTTAAGTGTTTAGGAGAGAGGTGGTGCAAGGTGAAGGTTTAGGTGGTGTAAGGTGAAGGTTTAGGTGGTGTAGGGTAAGAGTTTAGGTGGTGTAGGGTAAGAAGTTAGGTGGTGTAGGGTAAGGGGCAGCTGTAAGTGAAGGGCAGGGTGAGGGAGGTGGTGTAGGGCAGGGTGAGGGGGGTGGTGTAGGGCAGGGTGAGGGGGGTGGTGTAGGGCAGGGTGAGGGGGGTGGTGTAGGGCAGGGTGAGGGGGGTGGTGTAGGGCAGGGTGAAGGGGGTGGTGTAGGGCAGGGTGAGGAGGGTGGTGTAGGGCAGGGTGAGGGGGGTGGTGTAGGGCAGGGTAAGGGGGGTGGTGTAGGGCAGGGTGAGGGGGGTGGTGTAGGGCAGGGTGAGGGGAGGTGTAGGGCAGGGTGAGGGGTGTGGTGTAGGGCAGGGTGAGGGGGGTGGTGTAGGGCAGGGTGAGGGGGGTGGTGTAGGGCAGGGTGAGGGGGGTGGTGTAGGGCAGGGTGAGGGGGGTGGTGTAGGGCAGGGTGAGGGGGGTGGTGTAGGGCAGGGTGAGGGGGTTGGTGTAGGGCAGGGTGAGGGGTGTGGTGTAGGGCAGGGTGAGGGGGGTGGTGTAGGGCAGGGTGAGGGGGGTGGTGTAGGGCAGGGTGAGGGGGGTGGTGTAGGGCAGGGTGAGGGGGGTGGTGTAGGGCAGGGTGAGGGGGGTGGTGTAGGGCAGGGTGAGGGGGGTGGTGTAGGGCAGGGTGAGGGGGTGGTGTAGGGCAGGGTGAGGGGGGTGGTGTAGGGCAGGGTGAGGGGGGTGGTGTTGGGCAGGGTGAGGAGGGTGGTGTAGGGCAGGGTGAGGGGGGGTGGTGTAGGGCAGGGTGAGGAGGTTGGTGTAGGGCAGGGTGAGGGGGGTGGTGTAGGGCAGGGTGAGGGGGTGGTGTAGGGCAGGGTGAGGGGGTTGGTGTAGAGCAGGGTGAGGGGGTGGTGTACGGCAGGGTGAGGGGGTGGTGTACGGCAGGGTGAGGGGGTGGTGTACGGCAGGGTGAGGGGGGTGGTGTAAGGCAGGGTGAGGGTTGGTGGTGTAAGGCAGGGTGAGGGTTGGTGGTGTAAGGCAGGGTGAGGGTTGGTGGTGTAAGGCAGGGTGAGGGTTGGTGGTGTAAGGCAGGGTGAGGGTTGGTGGTGTACGGTAGGGTGAGGGTTGGTGGTGTAAGGCAGGGTGAGGGTTGGTGAAGGGCAGGGTGAGGGTTGGTGGTGTAAGGCAGGGTGAGGGTTGGTGAAGGGCAGGGTGAGGGTTGGAGAAGGGCAGGGTGAGGGTGTGAAGGGCAGGGTGAGGGTTGGTGAAGGGCAGGGTGAGAGTGTGAAGGGCAGGGTGAGGGTTGGTGAAGGGCAGGGTGAGGGTGGTGAAGGTCAGGGTGAGGGTGTGAAGGGCAGGGTGAGAGTGTGAAGGGCAGGGAGAGGGTTGGTGAAGGGCAGGGTGAGGGTTGGTAAAGGGCAGGGTGAGGGTTGGTGAAGGGCAGGGTGAGAGTGTGAAGGGCAGGGTGAGGGTTGGTGAAGGGGAGGGTGAGAGTGTGAAGGGCAGGGTGAGGGTTGGTGAAGGGCAGGGTGAGAGTGTGAAGGGCAGGGTGAGGGTTGGTGAAGGGCAGGGTGAGGGTTGGTGAAGGGCAGGGTGAGGGTTGGTGAAGGGCAGGGTGAGGGTGGTGAAGGGCAGGGTGAGGGTGGTGAAGGTCAGGGTGAGAGTGTGAAGGGCAGGGTGAGGGTTGGTGGTGTAAGGCAGGGTGAGGGTTGGTGAAGGGCAGGGTGAGGGTTGAAGGGCAGGGTGAGGGTTGGTGAAGGGCAGGGTGAGGGTTGGTGAAGGTCAGGGTGAGGGTTGGTGAAGGTCAGGGTGAGGGTGGTGAAGAGCAGGGTGAGGGTGTGAAGGGCAGGGTGAGGGTTGGTGAAGGTCAGGGTGAGGGTGGTGAAGGTCAGGGTGAGAGTGTGAAGGGCAGGGTGAGGGTGTGAAGGTCAGGGTGAGAGTGGTGAAGGTCAGGGTGAGAGTGTGAAGGGCAGGGTGAGGGTGGTGAAGGTCAGGGTGAGGGTGGTGAAGGGCAGGGTGAGGGTTGGTGAAGGTCAGGGTGAGGGTTGATGAAGGTCAGGGTGAGGGTGTGAAGGTCAGGGTGAGAGTGGTGAAGGTGAGGGTGTGAAGGGCAGGGTGAGGGTTGGTGAAGGGCAAGGTGAGGGTTGGTGAAGGTCAGGGTGAGGGTTGGTGAAGGTCAGGGTGAGGGTTGGTGAAGGTCAGGGTGAGTGTGTGAAGGGCAGGGTGAGGGTGTGAAGGTCAGGGTGAGAGTGGTGAAGGTCAGGGTGAGGGTGTGAAGGGCAGGGTGAGGGTGTGAAGGGCAGGGTGAGGGTGGTGAAGGTCAGGGTGAGGGTGTGAAGGGCAGGGTGAGGGTTGGTGAAGGGCAGGGTGAGGGTTGGTAAAGGGCAGGGTGAGGGTTGGCAAAGGTCAGGGTGAGAGTGTGAAGGGCAGGGTGAGGGTGTGAAGGTCAGGGTGTGGGTGGTGAAGGTCAGGGTGAGGGTGTGAAGGGCAGGGTGAGGGTGGTGAAGGTCAGGGTGAGGATGTGATGGGCAGGGTGAGGGTTGGTGAAGGTCAGGGTGAGGGTGTGAAGGGCAGGGTGAGGGTTGGTGAAGGGCAGGGTGAGGGTGGTGAAGGTCAGGGTGAGGGTGTGAAGGTCAGGGTGAGGGTGGTGAAGGTCAGGGTGAGGGTGGTGAAGGTCAGGGTGAGGGTATGAAGGGCAGGGTGAGGGTGTGAAGGGCAGGGTGAGGGTGGTGAAGGTCAGGGTGAGGGTGTGAAGGGCAGGGTGAGGGTTGGTGAAGGGCAGGGTGAGGGTTGGTGAAGGGCAGGGTGAGGGTGTGAAGGGCATGGTGAGGGTGTAAGCATTTAGCCCTAGTAGACGGAAGGCTAGGGTAGAGGGCAGTGTATGGACCAGTGTCTTCCACGCCGCTACACTAAGTACTGTACACAGACCACAAACTAAATTGTGCCACTCTTTTCTTTATTTCATTGAGTGGAAATTAACATATAGCAAACTTTAGACAGGTGTTTACGTTAATAACTTCCTCGTCCACTCACATTACGTTCCCTAATTGTTCACTTCTTTGATAAACTTTGTGTCCAGCAATAACTTGACATTTCTCTTGTAAACATATTGGCTTTGCATTAATTTAGTGTTGCCTATTCTTTCGATTCCTGATAATACAATTTGAAGTTATAATTGGTATCTCACTTGTAAACTACCGTTGCGTGACATGAAGACGCTGGTCCGAGGGACATGAGGGTGAGGGAGGGAGAGAGAGAGATAGAGGGCGAGGCGGGCTAGTGGTCATCTCGGACCTCAGGGCTGTGCCGCCACTCCCGGCTCAGGTGGAAACAATTTATCTCATAGTTATCGTTTTAAAGTTAGTTTCTTTGTTGGTGTTGAGGCGCAACCGGGCACCCAGACTTAATGTCCACAAGCGTAGTGGGAGGAGGCAAACGCTACGCATCTACTGTATAAGGGTGTTTAGCATACGCTGGAGGGGAGGCTGGTGGCACACGTCTGGGTGCCTGGGGCGTCAGGTGTGGGTGTTAGGACCAACAGGTGCTGACGTGGTGTAGAAACCCCTCGTCAGCATCTTCTCAGTCAGGAAACAAAGATGACAATCCAACCAAAGAAGGCAAGCAGCATGCAGACGGTACAGGCAACTGAGGTGCATGCAGCAGGCAAGCGGCAGAGAAGCAGTCGAGGCAGTAGCGGCGGAGGAGCCTGTTGCCTGCCCTGCAAACCTGGACGGCGAGAGGGCGGGTTCAGGAGGGTAATCATGGGTATGCTTGGGGGGAGGGGGGCGACAGAGCGCAAAGGGTGAATGGCATCGGTGGTGGTGGTAGTGGGAGGGAGGTGGCGTGGCACCTTACTGAGCTGTGGGCGCTGGAATGGCCCTAAGGGTAGGGGATGAGTATCAGGGCCAGGCACAAGGGCTGGCTTGGCCCTGGGAGGGGGGGGGGTAGTGGGGATGAGAGCTTTGGCCTGGCACTAGCGGTGGTTTGGCCCTGTGGTAAGGGCTATGGCTCTAGCGTTGCTCTAGCACTGGCACTAGCAGTTGTGTAGCCCAGGGCTATAGGTAAGGAGGGGCGTGGGGTGGCACTAGCGGTGGTGTGGCCCTGGGGATGAAGAGTGCAGACTCTGCATGAGACTAGCGGTAGGTGGCACTAGCGTTGGCTTGGCCCATGGGAGGGGGAGGACGTGACAATACCGCTGGCTTGGCCTTGAGGGGCGAGTCTGGGGCGACACGGACGGTGGCTTGACTCTGGAGGTAGAATGAGGGACTGGCATGGCACTTGCAGTGGCACTCTTGAAATACACAGAAGTCGCTCATGAGCGACGTATTGCCACACCCACCTGGCCACCCACACTCAGCCATCCCATCTTGTTAGATACACCAGTCACACTAACATTCTCCAAAATAACATACACCGAGTCCCTCACTTTTATGCAAGAGGTTGTAACAAAAACTCTGTTGGAGTGGAAAATAAAGGATAACTCTACCTAGCTTGTCATACTGTCAGGTGTCCAACATTTAGTTCGAATTATCTCTGACATCATAGGCGAGAGACAGTGATGGAGATGATTTATTTTTTTCAGTGGGTGGTGGAGGTGGTGTATGTGAGCCATCTGCTGTGTGTGATGACTGCTGGCGACCTGGGTCAGTACGGCCCTTGCCTTTCTCATTTAAACAGATAGAGATATAACACGGGTGTGGGAGCCAGGTGGACGTGTAGCCAGCAGTCAACACACAAGTCAGTGAAGGTACACGGGTTCCTGCCACAGGAGTTATGGAGAGACTTGGTGGAGGGAAGTACTGGGTGGTATGAGTGTGGCGAGGAAGGTGCACTCGAGGGACATTAGTGATCATGGTGGTGTCGGCAAGAGGTTTGCTGAGCAGACAACCGGCCGCTGGTGCGCAGGCTCACATGTACCCATGATGCAGAGTGATCAAATGCCGTGTGGGTGCCTGCCACGCCGTGTGGGCCGAGACCATGTGACGGAGACGCGAGGAGGGGCGGGACTCAAACACCTGGATACCAATAGCGTAACACCACCAACACTACGCTGACGACACCAAGTGGGCGATGCTCTACTTGTTCAACGCAGTGTTGGTGTAATGAGACTCTACGCTTGGTACACGTCATGCGTCAGATTATGCATGGGAGGGGGGGGGGGGTTATGCACGCGCTACAGTACACAGTGGCGTTGCGTTGACGACTCTGCCTCAAGGTTACATGTGGCCACGCAAGGAGAAATCCTGAGCGAAAACGGCTACTGGAACATTAACTATTACAAGAAAAATATTTGTTACAGTGCCGATGCAACGAATCTAAATATAAATATACATTCATTTAAAAATCAGTGCTCCATTCATTACAAAATTAAGAGAAAAAAAAAATGACGAAAAAATGTAACGAACAAAGATAAGTATAAACTGTTAGCAAATGAACAGATAAGAAATTCGATATGGCAAATTAGAGAAGCAACATCTGTGTTAACGGACGGATAAGTAACGCAGATAAACTATTAATTGAAATAAGAATATAAAAAATGCAGTTGATTAATCGATGAAAAAAAGATATATATATAATTATATATGTATATATATATATATATGAGGAAAAAATGGTTTGTTATTAATAAAGAACCACTGCTCGAAATATATAAGTTAAGTTTCAATCTTCTCAGTGGAGGACCCTTGAGGGGGTCGACAGGCCAGAGGTGAGTAAGACAACAGGTTATAGAGATATATCACACAGGTGTGGACAAGACTCACACACACACACACACACGACACAGAGAAAGCAGGTTAGATCAACTTCCACTGAAAATAAAAATCTCTCCTATTTACAGCCTGAAAGAGAAAAATGTAGATAATATAAAAATGATAAAATATGAACTGAAAAAAGAAGCCAAGGAAGCAATATAGTATCCAATGAAAGAATATTAAGTAACTAATGCAGCTGTTGAGGGCCCAGTCTTAAGAGTAGTGAGGGGTGTTCCCCTCCCCCGCCCCACACCACCCCACCACCTCCACTTATCTGCTCTAGTAAACATAACAGTGACACTTAAGTCAGTGTTAATATTGATTATCAGAGGGATGTGTAAAGGGTGGTGGTGAGGGGTGTGGGCGAGGGGAGGGGAGGGGGTAACAACCACCAAGAGAAAGGCCCCTTGTACCCATGATCTCGTGCAAGGCCGGGCTGGGGAGGGAGGGGGGGCCGCACCCCTCAGAGGGACCCTCACTACTAACACTACTTCATGCCGGCATATATCAATTCTTCTTCTTGTTTGTCTAACACAAGGAAAAAATATATTTAGACAATCATCATGATCAAAATACTGAAGTTTTAAACTCTAACCAACACAGAATAACAACTTAAAAATACCTAAAGTTCAGTATACTACTGTAGAGTTGCACAGATCGTCTTATGGCTACTAATGTCTACATATACCAGACAGATACAAAATTACAAAAAAATACAATCAATATTGCCATGTAAGAAAAAGTTACTAAGGATTTTTGAGTTATGAAAGTTGTTGCTCCCTTTCATAAAGAGATGCATCAGTGAGAGCATCTGGCAACACTGCTCCCAGAACTAAAACACAGTGAATGTTGAACAAACAATGGGATGCAACGAGGAGCAATCCAGACTAGAGAAGTGGTGACTCGCCGTCCCAATTTTTATTAAGGAGAAAAAGGAAGAAGTGTTGGGGGGGGGGGGGGGGCAGTGCCACACTGAGAAGGGGGGGTGGGGGGAGGCAATATGGGTTGGCAATTCTTTAAAGCGTGGTGGAATATGGCAGTGCCCCCCCCCCTCCGGCGGCCTCCAAAAGGGTAAACACAATACAGGTGGAACAGCCTTTGTATACACTCATAAAAATGATTATAACCATAAAAGCTGTCTCTTTGGATGGTTCTGCTATTTATTACCTCTCAACTTCCTTCCCTCCCTTCCTTCTTATATAACTCTCTCCTTATTTACGTTAGTCAAACTCTCCATTGTGTTTTCCCTCAACACCCAAACTGAGGAGTCTGGCAAAGCAAGCAAAATGATGATCTACTAATAGAAGTGCTCAAAATAAGCTCCAAGAATGAATAAATAAATAAATAAACAAGTAAATAAATAAATAAACTTGGATGATACATGAAAGAACAAGCGATAATGATGAAATATTCGAGAGTAATACATCATGAACACAGAGACAACATTCAAGAGCTAGTTTCAAAATACCAAACTTGACCTTTATATATAGTATAATGTAGTAGAATATACAGACGAAGTACAAGAGTATAGTGTGGATGTGTGCGTGAGAGGAGTCCCCCCACAGTGGTAGTATAGGGGTGGAGGGGATCTCGGGGTGGGGTAGGGGGTCCTACCTCTAGCCGGTCAGTCCTTGGCACCTTCTGGGCGGAGACCACCTGCTGGGGAACCACGCCGGTGATGGGCGAGGCCACGGCGCCGTCCGACATGCTCATGGTCATGACTGGGGAGGAGCCGATGTACGGGTTGAAGTTGCCCATGGTGGGGATCCCGGCCAGGTAGGGCGCCGAGTTGTGCTGCTGAAGGAAATAATATCTTGCTTAGTCAAACTGAATTTTATATACTAAAGGTATATAAATAACTCTACACTCAACACTATGGACACACTCAACTACACCCAACACACACCTGGCTGGGTCACACTCCACAACATTCGACACACACCAGATTGACTGCTTTCATAATTTACTGGGCACACTGTCTCACGCACGACCAATACCACTCAGATCACAAACACTAAACAACAACTACACACAATCTAATATATATATATATATATATATATATATATATATATATATATATATATATATATATATATATATATATATATATATAGTGGAGCCAGACAGGTACATCGTAACAGGAAGCTAGGCAGGTGCCATTTTAAATCCGTTGTGCGCCACTGGCTACAACACCTGACATAATGTTCACACACACTGCATGGCTCCAGTTTCAAAAGGTGACTTGCCTGTACTGTGTGTGTGTGTGTGTGTGTGACTCCAGCTTGTGTCCTTCAGTATTGCTGTGGTGGTGTACCCGAGGGTGTACTGCCCATGGGTGTACCGTACTTCCTGAAGCTGTACTGCCCCAGAGTGTACCCTACTTTCTAAAGGTGTAGTGCCCCGGTGTACCTATTTGCTGTAGGTGTACTGCCCCACAGGGTACCTTACTTCCTGAAGGTGTACTGCCCATGGGTGTACCTCACTTCTTGAAGGTGTACTGCCCCAGTGTACCTTACTTCTTGAAGGTGTACTGCCCCAGTGTACCTTACCTCCTGAAGGTGTACTGCCCATGGGTGTACCTCACTTCCTGAAGGTGTACTGCCCCAGTGTACCTCACTTCTTGAAGGTGTACTGCCCCAGTGTACCTCACTTCCTGAAGGTGTACTGCACCAGTGTACCTTACTTCTTGAAGGTGTACTGCCCCAGTGTACCTTACTTCCTGGAGGTGTACTGCCCCAGTGTACCTTACTTCCTGAAGGTGTACTGCCCCAGTGTACCTTACTTCTTGGAAGTGTACTGCCCCAGTGTACCTTACTTCTTGGAAGTGTACTGCTCCAGTGTACCTTACTTCCTGAAGGTGTACTGCCCCAGTGTACCTTACTTCCTGAAGGTGTACTGCCCCAGTGTACCTTACTTCCTGAAGGTGTACTGCACCAGTGTACCTTACTTCCTGAAGGTGTACTGCCCCAGTGTACCTTACCTCCTGAAGGTGTACTGCCCATGGGTGTACCTCACTTCCTGAAGGTGTACTGCCCCAGTGTACCTCACTTCTTGAAGGTGTACTGCCCCAGTGTACCTTACTTCCTGGAAGTGTACTGCCCCAGTGTACCTCACTTCCTGAAGGTGTACTGCCCCAGTGTACCTTACTTCTTGAAGGTGTACTGCCCCAGTGTACCTTACTTCCTGAAGGTGTACTGCACCAGTGTACCTTACTTCCTGGAAGTGTACTGCCCCAGTGTACCTCACTTCCTGAAGGTGTACTGCCCCAGTGTACCTTACTCTGAAGGTGTACTGCCCCAGTGTACCTTACTTCTTGAAGGTGTACTGCCCCAGTGTACCTTACTTCCTGAAGGTGTACTGCACCAGTGTACCTTACTTCCTGGAAGTGTACTGCCCCAGTGTACCTCACTTCCTGAAGGTGTACTGCACCAGTGTACCTTACTTCTTGAAGGTGTACTGCCCCAGTGTACCTTACTTCCTGAAGGTGTACTGCCCCAGTGTACCTTACTTCCTGAAGGTGTACTGCCCCAGTGTACCTTACTTCTTGGAGGTGTACTGCCCCAGTGTACCTTACTTCTTGGAGGTGTACTGCACCAGTGTACCTTACTTCATGGAAGTGTACTGCCCCAGTGTACCTTACTTCCTGGAAGTGTACTGCCCCAGTGTACCTTACTTCCTGAAGGTGTACTGCCCCAGTGTACCTTACTTCTTGGAGGTGTACTGCCCCAGTGTACCTTACTTCTTGGAGGTGTACTGCACCAGTGTACCTTACTTCTTGAAGGTGTACTGCCCCAGTGTACCTCACTTCCTGAAGGTGTACTGCCCCAGTGTACCTTACTTCCTGAAGGTGTACTGCCCCAGTGTACCTTACTTCTTGGAGGTGTACTGCACCAGTGTACCTTACTTCTTGAAGGTGTACTGCCCCAGTGTACCTTACTTCTTGAAGGTGTACTGCCCCAGTGTACCTTACTTCCTGGAGGTGTACTGCCCCAGTGTACCTTACTTCCTGAAGGTGTACTGCCCCAGTGTACCTTACTTCTTGGAAGTGTACTGCACCAGTGTACCTTACTTCTTGGAGGTGTACTGCACCAGTGTACCTCACTTCTTGGAGGTGTACTGCCCCAGTGTACCTTACTTCTTGGAGGTGTACTGCCCCAGTGTACCTTACTTCTTGGAGGTGGACAGCCCCAGTGTACCTTACTTCTTGGAGGTGTACTGCCCCAGTGTACCTTACTTCCTGAAGGTGCACTGCCCCAGTGTACCTTACTATTTGGAGGTATACTGCCCCAGTGTACCTTACTTCTTGGAGGTGTACTGCCCCAGTGTACCTTACTTCTTGAAGGTGTACTGCCCCAGTGTACCTTACTATTTGGAGGTGTACTGCCCCAGTGTACCTTACTATTTGGAGGTGTACTGCCCCAGTGTACCTTACTTCTTGAAGGTGTACTGCCCCAGTGTACCTTACTATTTGGAGGTGTACTGCCCCAGTGTACCTTACTTCTTGGAGGTGGACAGCCCCAGTGTACCTTACTTCTTGGAGGTGTACTGCCCATGGGTGTACCTCACTTCTTGAAGGTGGACAGCCCCAGTGTACCTTACTTCTTGAAGGTGTACTGCCCCAGTGTACCTTACTTCTTGGAGGTGTACTGCCCCAGTGAACCTTACTACTTGGAGGTGTACTGCCCCAGAGTACCTTAGTTCTTGGAGGTGTACTGCCCCAGTGTACCTTACTTCTTGGAGGTGTACTGCCCCAGTGTACCTTACTTCCTGAAGGTGTACTGCACCAGTGTACCTTACTTCTTGGTGTACTGCCCCAGTGTACCTTACTTCTTGGAGGTGTACTGCCCCAGTGTACCTTACTTCTTTGAGGTGTACTGCCCCAGTGTACCTTACTTCCTGAAGGTGTACTGCCCCAGTGTACCTTACTTCTTGGAGGTGTACTGCCCCAGTGTACCTTACTTCTTGGAGGTGTACTGCCCCAGTGTACCTTACTTCTTGGAGGTGTACTGCCCCAGTGTACCTTACTTCTTGGAGGTGTACTGCCCCAGTGTACCTTACTTCTTGGAGGTGTACTGCCCCAGTGTACCTTACTTCCTGAAGGTGTACTGCCCCAGTGTACCTTACTTCTTGGAGGTGTACTGAACCAATGTACCTTACTTCTTGGAGGTGTACTGCCCCAGTGTACCTTACTTCTTGGAGGTGTACTGCCCCAGTGTACCTTACTTCCTGAAGGTGTACTGCCCCAGTGTACCTCACTTCTTGGTGTACTGCCCCAGTGTACCTTACTTCTTGGAGGTGTACTGCCCCAATGTACCTTACTTCTTGGAGGTGTACTACCCCAGTGTACCTTACTTCCTGAAGGTGTACTGCCCCAGTGTACCTCACTTCTTGGAGGTGTACTGCCCCAGTGTACCTTACTTCCTGAAGGTGTACTGCCCCAGAGTGTACCTTCTTGGAGGTGTACTGCCCCAGTGTACCTTACTTCTGAAAATGTACTACCCCTGGTGTGTACGTGCCCTCTTACTTCCCAAAGGTGTTGTACTTCCCTAAGATGTACTGTACGGGGCAGTACACCCCCCCCCCCCCCCCAACCCACGGATGACACCACACTTCAAAACCAAGAGTTTCGAACCGGATTTGACCACTGAGTTGAAGTTCCGGCTACTAACACCTGAGTGGGATAACTAGCAATATCGTTCTATGTATGTATGCTAAACGTCTTACTTTTTATGAACAATCTTTCCTAATAAATGCAACAAGGAACAGGAGGGGGGGGAGGTGGGCTAAGGAAGGTGTGGGTTATGGGGAGGGAAGGAAGGAAGGAAGGAAGGAAGGAAGGAAGGAAGGAAGGAAGGAAGGAAGGAAGGGAGGGAGGGAGGGAGGGAGGATGATTGAAGGTATTACGGGGGAGGACGAGTGAGTTCTGATATGCTGGTAGAGGACTGTGGGGGACAGGCGGCAAATGACCACACGCCGCCCAATATGATGATTTAACAGTATTTTATCTGAATTATTCTTATTCTTATCATTTATTAGTAGGAATATTATTATCAATTATTATTACTATTATTATTACTGTTTCTATTCAATTATTATCGCTAATATTATTATATACACATCCATAGAGATTTATAGTTAATTTATGTGTGTGTGTGTGACTAGTGGGTGCATGTATCAGCACTCTTCCTGCACCAGGGAGCTGGGAGCGGCCGTGACATTTGACCTTGCACGTGCGCTGCTCCGCCACCAAAATCATCAAGCTATTACACGCCCAGCAGGAGACGCCCTCAACCTGCATACCAATACTCTACCTGCCTGTGACCACCTGCATGCATCTACCTACACATAAACGTATACAGGGATCTGTTTATATATATTATACATATACATACATACATATACACACACAGATCACTTTCAATAAAGGTGTCCACATTTTGGGTTGCATAATAACGATAAAGGCGAGGCAGTGTACATTGTGCTAGAGGGGGAATTATCCTCAATAACAATTACCAGTGTGTACTACAGGGACCACCACCAACCCCTGCTCCTCCCTCCACGCTCGTTCTCTCTCTACTTTAATAATTACAATAATCATACATTATTTGTTGCTGGTGTAATACTATAATGCTACAGTACGTTATAATTACCTATGTTAAGAATATCACGTTACAGTGTGCGTGTTCCGTTGTAGTCGTGCGTTATGCGTTATTAGCGTAATACCAAAGTTATAGGTGATTAGTGTAATGTCTGCTATGTGCTATTAATGTAATATAACGGTATTGGTTCAATATTGCAAGTTAATTGAACAGGTTATGATATTAGTGTAAGAAAATAATGGGCCGCGCCAGCCGTGACACGCAGATGGTGGTGGTGAAGGTGGTGGGTGGTAATGTTGGTGGCTGGAGGGGTTGGTAATGTTATTGGTGGTGGTAGTGATAATGATGGTGGTTGATAATGTTTGTTGGTGGCTGGCGGTGGTTCACGACACAAACGCCGGCTTCCACACGCAATACCCCCCCCCCCTCCCCCACCACTCTAACACACTACTTCGATAACATCTCCAGTCACACAACTGTTTCCAAACACGCCGCCACACAGCTCCACCGTGACCCCTGACCCTACCTCACTTCTGTTTGACCTGTTTCTACCACGATTTTTTTTTCTAAAGTCAGACCTTCCTGCAGTGGAGACGGGGTCAACACAGATCATGACCCCTGACCTTTCACCCAAACACTTGAGGTATAACACGGTAATAATCTCCTTAGGATCATGATGATACTAAATGTTATATAATACTTCCTTGAGATAAATGTATAGTATACATCAGGTGCCTAAAAGAGAGCTCAGGTTCTCAACTGGCTCAGCCGTGTTAATATTGTTATTATTATCCACTCTGTATCTGTGTTTTTCTGGCTAAATAAACTGTTTCAATTCAATAATTATCTTCCTTCAAGTCAGATTAGGTTTTCTTTTAACTCAATATGTGACAACTAACATGGCACTAGAGTTGACCTTCACCTCTTGATGTTCTGGTCATATTTTTAAGGGGAAATTATACTCTTAAGAGAAAAATATCACGAATCTCTGAGACGACTGAGCACAGGGAAGGAGTTGATCACAAGACTCTGCTATACGGACTCATTATCTTCTTAATTGTCTTTACTCTCTACTGCGCCATTATCTCGTTAAGGATGATGAAGATGAATCACTTACCGGTAATAAATAAGAGGTGGCAAAACGACTACGACATGAGGTGGCTACATGACAACATAAGGCTTGAGGTAGACAGGACGCTAAATAAAAAATAAAATTAAATAAATGAAAGCAAGGTAAAAGTTATTCTCCATTTTCCAAGATTTTTTTGTTTCCAGATGAAGAATACAAGACCTGGATGCAAGACACTATAAGATCTCAATACTACATAACTACACCTAGAACACGATCTAATTCTTGGTACCGGCAAAGAAAAATAATCACGAGAAGATGAGCCACCCTAGCTTATTTCACCTGATGATTTACCACCTTTAAACAAACCTAATCCCAAGACAGAAATGTTCCAGGGTCCGGATACTCTTTAATTATTCCCAAGACAGAATTTTTGCCACGAATTGAACCTGTGAGAACGCAGCAAATATGGATGACTCAAACTACGCGGGTGGCTAAAACTGAACTAGAATCGACTATTAATAGATACGTTCTCGAGTTCTACCTTAATTAAAATCACCTACAATCCTACCTAGCTTAATTACAAGTGGTCCTACCTTTTACCTAGTACACCTTACCATAACTAGAAGCGTTACCTAATCCACTCTCCAATCCAAATCCTAACTAGACTATTATTTATTTTATTGCCTGAACACCCTAACGCTACCCGGCGGTGGGGGGAGGGGGGGGGGTTACATTAGGTTAGGTTAGGTTAGTGTTAAGAGTGTTATCTGGTGAATTAAGTTAGGGGTGTTTAATCTTCAAGTGGTCCTTAATATCAGTGCTGGGGGGGGGGGGGGTAGGGGGTGAGGCCACAGACTATTAACATGAGATATCCAGGTTTGTCTGTCTGTTTGTCCGTTCGTCTCCCTCTGACTGACTGACTGACTCATTCACACACACACACACACTTTTATTTTTCTCATGGGAACGCAACGAGACATGAAGCAGTGATTAGCGTTTCTTAAATGATTGACTGATGACTGGTAAATGAAAGACTGACAGCTTGAAAATTACTGACTGACTGACTGACTGGCTGGCTGGCTGACTGACTGACTGACAACTAGTAAATTAATGACTGGTAACTAGTAAATTAAATGATTGACAGGATAGAAATGACTGACAGTATAGAAATGACTGACAGTAAACTCAACTGAATGTTATCCTCATCTACCAGCTACAAACAAAGACTTCATTACCCAGCTAAAGGGAGCCTTCAGGTTAAGACTCACTATTTTACAGTACCTGACGCAGCAGCTTCAGGAGGGCAACTGATGTTCCTGGAAGTGTCGTGATAAAAAGTACGAAAATACGTGAATATTTAAAACTTTTCAGGCTGAACTTCTACTGTACCGACTACTTTGTGTGTGCTTGTGTTGGCTCCCGTGTGTGTGTGTGTGTGTGTGTGTGTGTGTGTGTGTGTGTGTGTGTGTGTGTGCTTTAGTTTTAGTCAGTCAGATACCTTCTTTTCATCTCAAAGTTTCCTCCTGGACATTTTAATTGAAGAACTTGCGAGTGTGAGCCTTGACGTATAAGACACTTTTTCTGTGTATAGCTTAATGCATTTGTAGCTTTATGATCAATTTCGCCAAAAAAGGATTTATATTTTTTTAGTCTATACTGAAAATCGTGAATAAACAATAGCGGGCAAATGGTGCGTGACGTCTTGAGATAAACCTCTTGATATTGTGCTTAAAACTCATCAGGTAATATCGTACTGAGAGAACATATGAACACGAGAGAGAAAGGTCAGCATACTGTTTCTATTCACAGGTACAGGTATTTACGTCAGGTGAGGAGTCAGTTCCGGGACTGGCTTTCTTTTTAATGGGACAACGTCGAGGAATTGGATTTCACATAGACCTCAAAAGCAGGTCACTATTCTATGACAGTTGCGTCGAAATTATGAGCCCATGTTAAAAAAAGCTTCGCATGTCTTTCCTGGTGCACGGAGACCTGAGTGGTGATTCAATCTGAAATGTACACAATTGAAAGCTAAAACCAACAGATGAGAAGCGAGCGGCCGGGAAGATTGACGGATAGAGGCAAAACATTGGAAATGCTTGGCAAGGTAAAATAACAACTGGCAGAACTCAATTTCGAAGCTGTACATAAGACTTACATATGTGCACGTGATGACGGACGACGACACAATCTGGGCAATGTGTACATGAGTCGCCCTCGAGAAAAGACTTTTTTTTTTCGATGCGGTAAATAAGGCTGCATGTCTGACTGCGGTAGAGACAGTCCTTCATTTTAAGGGTTGTGTCAGATGTTCCCTCTTGTTCCGAGACATTTTCATTGACGTGTCTTTCATCCACGGGTTTTGAGCACCTGTGTTTCCCTCTTTAGGTCACCACCCAGAGAGCCAGCCTTGTGAGGGCCGCTATGCCTTAACTGTTGGCTGCTACTGTCTCTTTGCTCCAATTTTCAACCTTTCCTCTTGAACGTCATGTGAGAACGGTAGTTTTTTTCTTGCTCGTTTTTTTATCTCTATTGTGACGTCACGCAGTTCCTAAAAGCCTACCAGCTGGTGCTTCTGGCCTCCCATTTTCGGGGTTTTTAAATTCCATTACATTAGTTTTCATTTGTCGTAAAAGAAACATGATCGTAACTAATAAACAAATATATGCCGCTGGATATAACTTGTACAGCGCCATCGTAAAGTTTTCAACTAGGTTCGTACATTCTTTCTGTGACTGTGAGGATGGACTAACTGCATCTTTTGGCAAACGAAACAAAGATAATCAATACGGCAACCAATCATCAGCTATAACTGTGGTAAAAATCGTGTGATACTTCTTACCACACGCTGCTCTAATCTCGACCCAGGATTCAAAAGGTTCAATCTTTACTTTCGGCTGTGTGGAGTCCGCTTAATACCAGTCTTTCCTTGTATGAATGATAATGTTTTTCACGTGTGAGGGATATTTTTTCAAAGCGTGTGGCTCAACACTGCCAGTTACCCTAAGTCTCTCTGTTATGGGTACAGGAGCGAACATCTATAGTTACGGTCGAGTGTTGGTATGATTTCGGCACCATTTTCAGTCCTAATTCTGCATCGTGATTTAGTTGCATTCTTGCACCTCTCGCCATCATCTAGCGCGCGTTGTTTTTTCCCCTAGGCATTCAACTCTTTCTCTGTTTTTCGCCTTCTTCAACAACTCAACTTAACCCCATTAAGACAAATTTTACCGACAAAACCCTTCAGAATCTGGACCCTGGAACAGCGCGGTCGAACCACACGTCAAGCGGCTGTTGTTAATAAAAGCACAAAACTGTACGGTACGTGAGGAACGCGGACAACTGCCTGATATAAAACTTATTATGGAGCTCTGAGGGCCGGGGCCAGGGCCATATCTTGCTCGTGTTGTGGGTGAAGAAGCTCTTACCTGGGTCACGTAGTGTGGCCACTAGAGTTGAGTCTTGTAACCTGTACAGTACCTAAGACACGATGAAACTTCTACTTTATCTACAACTAAGAAGTACCGGGGACAAAGTACACCATCTGTCCGAGCTAACGACTACTACATTGTCTATCCAAGCTCACGGCAGCTACTGTGTAAACTAACAGCTAACGGGTACTACTTGTGTCTTCACTGCAGCTGTTCTAATCTAATAGCTACAACTGTCAAAGCTATCGGCTGCTACGGTCTACCTGCAGTTGTGGTGATCTAAGCTAACGGCAGCTTTAGACAGACTCAAGAGGCACAAACAAGTTTAAACTAAAACAGGTGAGGTGTTCAGGACAGGTGTTGATAATGATACTCAAGTGTAGAGTGTGGCTGAAAGGTGTGGCTGAGAGGTGTGGCGGAGAGGTGCAGGAAAGGGTTGACAGTGAAGGATCTGGTGGTGACTGTTGAGGGATCTGGTGGTGAGTTGGGGGGTCTGGTGGTGACTGTTGAGGGATCTGGTGGTGAATCTTGAGGGATCTGGTGGTGGCTGTTGAGGGATCTGGTGGTGAGTTGGGGGGTCTGGTAGTGACTGTTGAGGGATCTGGTGGTGAATCTTGAGGGATCTGGTGGTGACTGTTGAGGGATCTGGTGGTGACTGTTGAGGGATCTGGTGGTGAGTTGGGGGATCTGGTGGTGACTGTTGAGGGATCTGGTGGTGACTGTTGGGGGATCTGGTGGTGACTGTTGAGGGATCTGGTGGTGACTGTTGGGGGATCTGGTGGTGACTGTTGGGGGATCTGGTGGTGACTGTTGGGGGATCTGGTGGTGACTGTTGGGGGATCTGGTGGTGACTGTTGGGGGATCAGGTGGTGACTGTTGAGGGATCTGGTGGTGACTGTTGAGGGATCTGGTGGTGACTGTTGGGGGATCTGGTGGTGACTGTTGGGGGATCTGGTGGTGACTGTTGGGGGATGTGGTGGTGACTGTTGGGGTGAAGGTGAGGTATAAGAGACGATGATCTGTTAAAGACAACTGAAGAAAATGAATATGTATGTATGTATGTATGTAATTTTTCTCTTAAGAATATAAGAAACGATGGAAAGCGAAAAGAGAATAAGAGAAAAGCCGGAGAAGAAACAGATTAACTTAAGTTTAAATGGATACTGTAAAACAATGGGAAAAAATGCCTATTATCGGAAACTTTACGAAGGAAAATACGTCATAAAAATATGAAATGACATTGACAAAAAAAGGTATTAGTGATAAGCTAAGTATAGAATGGCCATGTTAGTGATTAATGGTTTTTTGTGTGTGTGTAAAAAATGTTGGCGAGAAATGTGTGTTTATGTGTGTGTGTCAGAGTGGGCTGTTTTCTGGAGCACTCGCAGCTCATGTGCTAGAAGGCTGTGTACTTTATACAGTATCGGGGAGCACTGCAGCTTCCTGTAGCTCATAGCGAAGGCAGGAGTGTACAGACGTACTAAATAAATAAATAACAAGCCAGACTCGAGGTAGCTAACAGATGAAGAAATATAACAACAAAGCTTCTGGCTGTCGACGCGGACCTGCACGTCGGCGTTAAGTTGTGCAAGGGAGGAGCAGCAGCCAGCAGTACAGTAGTAGATCTCCATTCATGCTTCTGGTGTGTGTGGTGGTCGCTGCCATTCATAAATCAGCTGAGTATAAGGAAAACTTACTGGGAGCATTATGGGAACGTTTTCTGGAGAAATTGCGGTGTTGTAAATGCTGTAATGGGCGGACGATCTCTGTTCCTGTGGCCTACTGTGAGCTGACGGGTGGTGGCAAGGATAATAGTGCTGTTGCATCTGGGGACGGAAACGGAGCATCTTCAGACTCTATCCTACTAGAACCACCGCTACTCTTGTTATATATGTCTACACTGCTCATAGTGTGGTGGGGCAGGTATACAGGGCTGGCTGGGACAAGTGTGTATGGCTGGTGAGGGAAGGTGTAGAGAAATACTGAATAGTAAGTGTACATACATGGAAGGTCTCCTGTACACAGCTGAAACAATGGTTGAGGTGACCTGAATTGAAGGAAATACAGTTTACACACCACAAGTATAGCTGGGGAGGGTAGTTTACACACATTAATTGGTCCCCAGTGTTCTGGTAGCAAACTCTTATTTTAATAATTTGAAAATTTTTATACAACAATTACCAATGAATGACATAAGTATAGTCTCCTGAAGACCTTCATAACAGATTTGTTTTTCTCTTCCCGTCCTCCACCAGAGCTCTGAACTGATCCCTCCTCCCTCACAGGGCCGCCCCCTCCCCCCAGGTGAGTGCTTCAACCCCTGGCACTGTCCAGGCTGCGGCGCTGCCCGAGTAACTGCCCATCAGCTGATACGCGACAACAAATGGCTGGCTGAGGCTCGCCCTGAGAGGCGTCGTAAGAGGACAACACGTACCCGGCCTTACTGGTCAAGATACGTCGCTGATAAGTGACATCATGTCGTGTGTGTGTGTAAACAGACAGACGCCACCCACACTCACACACTACACTGTAACTAAAAGTAGAACATGAATCACGGTACAGTAATAGTATTATTTACAAATGGTTTCTCAATAGCTTGCCAAAGTTCAATATATGTTAATATTACCCTAATAAAAGGCTGGTCCACTACACCACCACCAGCTGTAAGGGGAAATACGGTTGAAATAAACAAAGTTAAGAGATGTCAACGAGAAGATGAAACACTAAACACATGGATCACAAAGAGCACCGCTAAGTCTGAAGGAATAACGTGGGTTTGTTGTGTTCTGTTTGAGGTGTTGTTTCTGTTCACGAAGGTGAC
The DNA here is from genome assembly GCA_958450375.1 of Homarus gammarus. Classification (NCBI taxonomy): domain Eukaryota; kingdom Metazoa; phylum Arthropoda; class Malacostraca; order Decapoda; family Nephropidae; genus Homarus; species Homarus gammarus. Next base: position 2,518,415 of record CAUDMG010001799.1, on the reverse strand, counting down.
AGTGTGCTCAATTACCTATGGGTGCTCCGTGATCTGTGACCCATTTCCCGTTAAGGCTAGTTACCCCGTGCCCAAAGTCTCTTATCCGTGTTTCATATCTTGCTTCAATACCAGTTTCCCGCGCCCTAAATCCCTTGCTTCACAACGACACGCTGTCACAACAAGGTCCTCATTCCCTGCTTCAATAATTATCCCCGTGTAACCCACACCCCTCTCGCAACTTCTGTTCCCTGTCCCGTGTTCCGTGTTGTTCCGTATCCCGTGTTGTTATTCCCTGCCCCGTGCTGTTATTCCCTACCCCGTGCTGTTCCCTGTCCCGTGCTGTTCCCTGTCCCGTGTTGTTCCCTGCCCCGTGTTCCGTGTTGTTCCTTGCCCAAACACACACTCTCTAGCAGCCACTTTCACATCCGCCGGTGCCTTACGTAACACCTCCTTCTGGACTGCCAGAAAAACAACCAGGCAGTTCTTTCGCCGAGTCAGACGCATTACCCCCGTGATGTCCAGTTGTGCTCGACTACAGTACCTCAAGACTGGGCCCGTCTCCTGCGGCTGGGTATTGTAGTGTTCTGTGTTAGTGTTCCTGTGGGTTTTTTTAGGTGTTGCAGTGGGGAGTGTGGTCCTGGTGTTGTGTTGCAGCGAGTGGGGACCTGGTGTTGTGTTGCAGTGGGGATCTGGTGTTGGGTGTAGTGGGTGGGGATCTGGTGTTGGGTGTTGCAGTGAGTGGAAACCTGGTGTTGGGTGTTGTAGTGAGTGGAAACCTGGTGTTGGGTGTTGCAGAGAGCGGAAACATGGTGTTGGGTGTTGCAGTGAGTGGAAATCTGGTGTTGGGTATTGTAGTGAGTGGAAACCTGGTGTTGGGTGTTGTAGTGAGTGGAAACCTGGTGTTGGGTGTTGTAGTGAGTGGGTTGTAGTGAGTGGAAACCTGGTGTTGGGTGTTGCAGTGAGTGGAAATCTGGGTTGGTATGTGAGTGGAAACCTGGTGTTGGGTGTTGTAGTGAGTGGAAACCTGGTGTTGGGTGTTGTAGTGAGTGGAAACCTGGTGTTGGGTGTTGTAGTGAGTGGAAACCTGGTGTTGGGTGTTGCAGTGAGTGGAAACCTGGTGTTGGGTGTTGCAGTGAGTGGAAACCTGGTGTTGGGTGTTGTAGTGAGTGGAAACCTGGTGTTGGGTGTTGTAGTGAGTGGAAACCTGGTGTTGGGTGTTGCAGTGAGTGGAAACCTGGTGTTGGGTGTTGCAGTGAGTGGAAACCTGGTGTTGGGTGTTGCAGTGAGTGGAAACCTGGTGTTGGGTGTTGCAGAGAGCGGAAACCTGGTGTTGGGTGTTGCAGTGAGTGGAAACCTGGTGTTGGGTGTTGCAGAGAGCGGAAACCTGGTGTTGGGTGTTGCAGTGAGTGGAAACCTGGTGTTGGGTGTTGCAGAGAGCGGAAACCTGGTGTTGGGTGTTGCAGTGAGTGGAAACCTGGTGTTGGGTGTTGCAGAGAGCGGAAACCTGGTGTTGGGTGTTGCAGTGAGTGGAAACCTGGTGTTGGGTGTTGCAGAGAGCGGAAACCTGGTGTTGGATGTTGCAGTGAGTGGAAACCTGGTGTTGGGTATTGTAGTGAGTGGAAACCTGGTGTTGGGTGTTGTAGTGAGTGGAAACCTGGTGTTAGGTGTTGTAGTGGATGGAAACCTGGTGTTAGGTGTTGCAGTGAGTGGAAACCTGGTGTTGGGTATTGTAGTGAGTGGAAACCTGGTGTTGTAGTGAGTGGAAACCTGGTGTTGGGTGTTGTAGTGAGTGGAAACCTGGTGTTGGGTGCTGTAGTGAGTGGAAACCTGGTGTTAGGTGTTGTAGTGAGTGGAAACCTGGTGTTAGGTGTTGTAGTGAGTGGAAACCTGGTGTTGGGTATTGTAGTGAGTGGAAACCTGGTGTTGGGTGTTGTAGTGAATGGAAACCTGGTGTTAGGTGTTGTAGTGAATGGAAACCTGGTGTTAGGTGTTGCAGAGAGCGGAAACCTGATGTTGGAGTGAGTGGAAACCTGGTGTTGGGTGTTGCACAGTGCCGGATTTAGACCTGTGGAGGCCCATGGGCAGCCTCTTTGTGGAGGCCCCCCCTCATAATAACTACCCAAGAGGGTGGGTTGGCGAGTGAAGCGAGCCTAAACAACTGGGAGTTCCGGGAGGCGCTGTAAGCCCCCCGGGAAACTTTTGAAATTTGAATTTGGAGAATTTTGAAGCCATATGCAGTTATATTGAGGAAATTAGAACATTGAGAAATTTTTAATTAACTGTATATTAATTGATAGTGTACACATTCCCAACACACACACAAAAGAGAGACATGACTGGAGTCATTCATGTGGTTTCAAGTCGACCAGCCCTGATATAGCTACTACCGCACATGTCAAAAATTTTCAAGAGACTTCACAGAAAAGAATATATTATTATTGCTGAACATAGTTTTACGTGATGGAATAGATAAACATGAATTTTAAAGAATGAAAATTAAAATAATCCAAATGAATGAACAAATAAATAAAATATTGCAATATGTGGAGGGCCCCAGATTGTGTAGGCCCCTGGGCAGCTGCCCACTTTGCCCACTCGTGAATCCGGCCCTGGTGTTGAAGTGAACGGAAACCTGGTGTTGGGTGTTGCAGTGAACGGAAACCTGGTGTTGGGTATTGCAGTGAACGGAAACCTGGTGTTGGGTGTTGCAGTGAGTGGAAACCTGGTGTTGGAGTGAGTGGAAACCTGGTGTTGGATGTTGCAGTGAGTGGAAACCTGGTGTTGGGTGTTGCAGTGAGTGGAAACCTGGTGTTGGAGTGAGTGGAAACCTGGTGTTGGATGTTGCAGTGAGTGGAAACCTGGTGTTGGGTGTTGCAGTGAGTGGAAACCTGGTGTTGGATGTTGCAGTGAGTGGAAACCTGGTGTTGGGTGTTGCAGTGAGTGGAAACCTGGTGTTGGGTGTTGCAGTGAGTGGAAACCTGGTGTTGGGTGTTGCAGTGAGTGGAAACCTGGTGTTGGGTGTTGCAGTGAGTGGAAACCTGGTGTTGGGTGTTGCAGTGAGTGGAAACCTGGTATTTGGGTGTTGTAGTGAGTGGAAACCTGGTGTTGGGTGTTGCAGTGAGTGGAAACCTGGTGTCGGGTATTGCAGTGAGTGGAAACCTGGTGTTGGGTGTTGGAGTGAGTGGAAACCTGGTGTTGGGTGTTGCAGTGAGTGGAAACCTGGTGTTGGGTGTTGCAGTGAGTGGAAACCTGGTGTTAGGTGTTGGAGTGAGTGGAAACCTAGTGTTGGGTGTTGCAGTGAGTGGAAACCTGGTGTTGGGTGTTGCAGTGAGTGGAAACCTGGTGTTGGGTGTTGCAGTGAGTGGAAACCTGGTATTTGGGTGTTGTAGTGAGTGGAAACCTGGTGTTGGGTGTTGCAGTGAGTGGAAACCTGGTGTTGGGTGTTGCAGTGAGTGGAAACCTGGTGTTGGGTGTTGGAGTGAGTGGAAACCTAGTGTTGGGTGTTGCAGTGAGTGGAAACCTGGTGTTGGGTGTTGCAGTGAGTGGAAACCTGGTGTTGGGTGTTGCAGTGAGTGGAAACCTGGTATTTGGGTGTTGTAGTGAGTGGAAACCTGGTGTTGGGTGTTGCAGTGAGTGGAAACCTGGTATTTGGGTGTTGTAGTGAGTGAAAACCTGGTGTTGGGTGTTGTAGTGAGTGGAAACCTGGAGTTGGGTATTGCAGTGAGTGGAAACCTGGTGTTGTTGCAGTTGGAACCTGGTGTTGTGTGCTTTAACATGTCATTTACCATCAATATTTACAGACTCATCCAATCCCCCCCTGGATCATATCTGCTTTAACAGTCATCATCCACATAGCCATCATCCACCTTTGCCTGACTGGTCCACACCGCCCGTAAATCTTATTGTATTTCTTTATTTTCAGAATCATCATCCAACCATCCCTCATTTTATCATCCAGCCATCCTTCACATCATCATCCAGCCATCCTTCACATCATCATCCAGCCATCCCTCACTTTATCATCCAGCCATCCCTCACTTTATCATCCAGCCATCCTTCACTCCTCCACAGCGGTCATCTCGGATCATTCATCACAGCCTCCATCACTCCCTGTTGTGTACATGTTCCACCCACCACCCACTTAAGATTTGCATTCTGCTTCCAAAGATATTTTTTTTCTCCCTTCCGCCGACTGTGTGAGGCATCCATCCTGGTAGCACAGCCCCCCCCCCCCCTCAGGACCTCTTCATCTCGGGTGCGGGTAAATTCTTCCGCTATGAGTTACGCCAATACTAACAACAACAAGGTGATGTATTGCCGGCCAGCTCCTCCTCCGCCTGATAGTCCTCTCGTGTCAATATCTCCTCCGGTATTCTCATCGTGTTGTGCTGCAAATACATTACAGCCCCGTGCGCTTGGGTATTCCATTCTCATGTGTTCCGTTGATACCCGGTGTTTAGTTCGCTTGGCCTGATGGCACCTGTGTTGTGATGGTACATGTGTTGTGATGGTACATGTGTTGTGATGGCACCTGTGTTGTGATGGTGCATGTGTTGTGATGGTGCATGTGTTGTGATGGCACCTGTGTTGTGATGGTGCATGTGTTGTGATGGTGCATGTGTTGTGATGGTACATATGTTGTGATGGCACCTGTGTTGTGATGGTACATGTTTTGTGATGGCACCTGTGTTGTGATGGCACCTGTGTTGTGATGGCACCTGTGTTGTGATGGCACCTGTGTTGTGATGGCACCTGTGTTGTGATGGTACATGTGTTGCGATGGTACATGTGTTGTGATGGTACATGTGTTGTGACGGCACCTGTGTTGTGACGGCACCTGTGTATGGCACCTGTGTTGTAATGGTACATGTGTTGTGACGGCACCTGTGTTGTGTGGCAGCAGTCCACCTAAGATCCTCTTCACACAAAATCCTCCCCCAACACACAGGCCCCCCCCCCCTTCCCTACAGGTCAATCCTCCTCCTAGGCAAGTCGTGTGGGTGATGTCACTGTTTGTTGCCATGCAAGACGACTCTGACCTATATATATACTGCTAATGAATATGTTGCATTTCTTTGTGTACGAACCTCTGTCCTGCATGGCAGTGAACAGTGACATTACCCACATGAATCTGACCTATATATATAGTCGATGAATATGTATTTCTTTGTGTACGAACCTCTGTCCTACATGGCAGTGAACAGTGACATTACCCACATGAATCTGACCTATATATATATAGTCGATGAATATGTATTTCTTTGTGTACGAACCTCTGTCCTGCATGGCAGTGAACAGTGACAATACCCACATGAATCTGACCTATATATATAGTCGATGAATAAGTATTACTTTGTGTACGAACCTCTGTCCTACATGGCAGTGAACAGTGACATTACCCACATGAATCTGACCTATATATATAGTCGATGAATATGTATTTCTTTGTGTAGGAACCTCTGTCCTGCATGGCAGTGAACAGTGACGAATACCCACATGAATCTGACCTATATATATATATATATATATATATATATATATATATATATATATATATATATATATATATATATATATATATATATATATATAAATATAGTAATGAACATGTTGTATTTCTTTGTGTATGAACCTCTGTCCTGCGTGGCAGTGAGAAGTGATACCACCCTCAGTGTCAAGACCTGACTGAATTACTCAGAATAGGCAAACTGCACTACAAGCTTTGTCAATAAATTTGTTAAACTAAAAACTCCTAGGCAAGATGCCTCCCCCCTTTCCTTTAGAGCTCCCCCTTCCAGGCAGGAAAAATTATATCCGTTTCAGAGCTTCTTCGTTGCCTTATTAATCCTTAGCAGCGGCCGTATCTCCTTACATCCTAACCCCGAGCTCTCCCACCCCCCTCTTCCTCTTTCACCCTACGCCACGCCACACTACCCACCCCTACCAGTAACGCTTCCACTCTTTTAAGGCAAATCTCCATATCCACAGTCTTACACGCCACGCCTCAGCACCATATACCACGCCCTCCGCCAAACCACTCCCTTACAAACTGAATCACCAAGCCCCACCACGCCTCGCACCCACAAGCCACGCCCCCAGCCAATCCAACTAGCCCCGCACCGCCCCTCCCCTTCACCCCCACTAGCCACGCCCTCATCCCCACAAGCCACGCCCCTAGGCAGACATCAGCTGGCGCGGGAGTGGCGTCATTACAGTGTTTTTATAAGCGAACTTGTGAGACAGCTGGCAGAACTGAGCCAATCCCGACCACACGCCGCTGTAGTGGCAAGATGAGGCAGCTACAGTCCAGAATTAAATTCTTGCTTACTAACACGCAACACTCCCTGTATTGCTACTGTAAGCCCTGTATTGCTGTATTAAGTATAGACGGCGGATACACCCAGAGTAACTATACTAAGTGAAGACAACGAATACACCTTGGGGGAGAGAGAGAGAGAGAGAGAGAGAGAGAGAGAGAGAGAGAGAGAGAGAGAGAGAGAGAGAGAGAGAGAGAGAGAGAGAGAGAGACCTCGTGTATCTCCACCTAGTACTGTATACTGGGTGTACTGTAGGTTAGCGATACACCCCGTGCAGCTAGGTGACCATCCCGACATAATATTCTCACCATCTGATCAACTCTACCTAACACTGCCAACCCCTGCGGCCCTTCTTATCCAATCTCCTTCAGCCAACTATCTCAACTTTTACCGATAACATCATTCACCACACATTCTCTTGTGTGTGTGTGTGTGTGTGTGTGTGTGTGTGTGTGTGTGTGTGTGTGTGTGTGAGGAGGAGGAAGAGAGTAGATAGCCAAATCTAAGAGGAAGAAAAGGAAGAGGAGTAGGACGAGGAGAAGCACAGGTGAAGAGAGACAAATGAAGGTAAACAAATTGAAAGAAAATATCGTATAAACATCAGGTAAAAATTATTACGGTAACGGAATTGGACGGAAGAAGCAGACAGAGTAAACGTAGATATAGACAGGGAGGTAAACTAATGCTGGGAGACAGGTGAAGTGAGATACGGAGACAGGTGGAGGGAGATTTGGAAGACAGGTGGAGCCAGATGGTGGACGGACGTTTGGGCCATGAGAATCTAATACGCCTAATGGTTGGTGTGGTTAGGTTAGGTTACGTTAGGTTAGGTTAGGTTAGGTTAGGTTAGCTTAGCCCAATTAAATATAAAGTCAGTTTTTATGATAAATTGTGATATATGATATTAAATAAACTAATTAACATTTATGATTGATTATTTTATTATTTATATTACGTCCTAACCACCCTGACCCAAACGTCCTACAGTCAGGCAGACAGATTGGAGACGGGTGGAGGCAGATAGATTGGAGACAGGTGGAGGCAGATAGATTGGAGACGGGTGAAAGCAGACAGATTGGAGACAGATGAAGACAGACAGATTGGAGACGGGTGAAAGCAGACAGTCTGGAGACAGGTGAGGGCAGACAGATTGGAGACCCTAGTAACCCCGGGATGACTCACGTGCAGTGTGGCCAATCAGAGGTCAGACACTCTCCCATTAAGGTTTCATACTGGTGTAGTGGCCTCGTGTGCACCCCCCCCCCCCCTAACAACACACCTCACCTCACGCCAACCTCAGCGACACACACACACACACACACACACTTGTCTAGGTGTCTCAGTGTACTTAAAATTCACTTTAAAATTAGATGCTTATTTATATCTTAATGATGCACAACGTACCCAAATATCAATTACAAAGAACTAAATATATACCGACCGATCAAAACATCATCTCACGAAACGGAAAATGAAACTCCAATAATGACATTACCCAAGGGAAGGTGTTTAACTACTGCCAGCCTACACCTGTAACTCACCCAACAACACGAACTTCACCAAGACGCACTAAAAGAAAATCAGGAATGGAACGGAGATGGAGAATGGGAAACCCAATCCACAGGCGCCGCCGTCTGGAGGGAGGGAGGGAGGGTGGGTCGTCTGGAGGAAGGGTGTAATGGGTGGGTGGGGTGCTTAGGGGGAGGGGGGGGACAGGTTTAAGTGGTCCCCTCCCCTGATTGTGGGAAGGTCGAGCAAACAAGGCACAAGGACGGTGTGCGGAGCGGTAATTGAGCCGTGGCAAAAAGGTGCGAGAGCCGAGGAGACGAGGGCGAGTGGCGAGCGAGATCCGGAGGGACCTTGCGCTTGGTGTCTGGCTCTCACCCTCTCTCTCTCTCTCTCTCCTCACTGTAATCCTCCTACTGACGGTGCTGAGAGGTGAACACTAATGTACCTCGACGTTCACTCCGTCTGTTTGAGTTCACACACACACACACACACACACACACACATTTCAGGTTGATGCCCGCACGTTCTTGCACTCCCTTTGGCGAGGTACACGAGGTGGTGCTTCGGTGTACGGACAAATCTCACCACCAAAATGCAAGATGGGGACAAAAACTCAGCTGTTACTTTTGATGTTGACTGACTGTATATAAAGTTTTAAATTGGCTGTTCATCGATTAGGGTGGGGTGGGGTGGGGTGGGGTAGGGTGGGGTGGGTTGGGGTGGGGTGGGTTGGGGTGGGGTGGGTTGGGTTGGGTTGGGGTGGATTGGGTTGGGTTGGGTTGGGGGTGGGGTGGGGTGGGGTTGGGTTGGGTTGGAACATATTTTAAACTGTCATATCAGGTATTAGGTAATTCATAACTAGGGTAAGTCAGTTTATACTATTGTTAATATATTATCTGTCAAACCTTATCAAATTAAACAAGAGATTCAAACAAGGCCATTCAATACTTACTACACCTTACATTGGTAATATTTTTTTCTTTGAACAATTAATTTAAAATATATTATAATCAATCAGTAAACATTAAAATTACCAGGTGAGTTTTCGTTCCCTTTTGGCATTTTGGCGGTGAGTTTTTGTCTCCCCCCCTACCCCCCCCCCCCCCTAAATGACACGATACCTCTAGTGTAGGGGTGAAGAAGCCCAAGGTAGGGACGCGCATAGTCATGTACAAGGGGTGGGATGCAAGTGTTGGGGGAAACTGAGGTCGAGAGTACACACTATGGGGTGGGGGGGAAATAGAGGGCGAGTTGGGGGGCATAAGGTCGAGTACTCAGTGTGCTACAGGGGGGACGGGGTACAGCATAGGTAGGTACAGAGGGAGTTACAGCCGCTAAGAGGGTGCGAGGTACAGAGAGGTAGGATGTACTCAGTCTAGTGGTGGTGCGAGGTAGACGGTGTGGTGGTACAGTGCGAAGTAGAGAGAGGGGTGTGGGGGGGGGGGGGGTAATCGCACACTCTGACCAGTATTGTGGGCGAGTCTGGCTCAATCCCGGTAATGGAGAGCGCGAGGGGGGAGCAACGGCAGCTTTGTGCCTGCTCTAGCCTCCCTGCCCTCTCACTACACCCCGACTCACCCACCCTCCCACTCACTCACCCAATAGGGCCCCAGGCTTCATGCTGCTACCTGGATCACACACACACACACACACCAAGAACCAGCGTGTTTCATTTCTAGTCGCGTGGACACTGAAGCTTCCACCCAGTACACCATAATTATTTACCTGAACCTGACAGTGAGTGATGCATCACCCTTGACCATACAGAGGCTCACAACATACAATATAACTTGCTGCAATAACCCACATGTTGTAAGTTCATTTTCAGGTCGTGTGTTCTTATGACTTCACCAAGTGGCACGTGTCGGTGTGGCGTGATGACTGTGCTGTACTGTAATGGTGAGAGTAACTGTTGAGTACACTGTGTTGTAAAGCTCTCCCCACTACAGCAGCTTCATAAGGCACCGTAGACTATCAGTCAGGAGTAAATATCCATTACCAGCAGCCAGGGGCAAAAACCCCGACATTATTGCTTGCCCGAGTATCATAAACACTGCCGACTATCTTAACGGGCCGCCCGCTCACCTCCTCGAGTGGGGGAAGGCGGTGCTGATACCGTCCAGAGTTGTGTGGGTAGGGCGGTGGGGGTGTGGGTAGGGCGGTGGGGTTGTGGGTAGGGGCGGTTGGGGTGGGGTTGTGTGTGTAGGGCGGTGGAAGCGGGGTTGTGTGGGTAAGGAGGAGGGGTGTGTGAGTAGGATAGTGGGGGGCGGGGTTTGTGGGTACGACGCTACCTACTGACAAACGTTTGGTGAGGAGTGGAGCAGCCCAAACAACGAGCACGTTGTAATGGCTTCTTATCCCCAAAAACGTTTTACGTCGTTGTATGTGTATATGTGTATGGGAACATCCCCCCCCCCCACCCACCTCCCGTCCAGACCACAAACACGTTTCTACACACGACGTCTTAACCTGGGAAACGTTTAGGGATGAACAGGATGATGCACTATGTTGGTCAGGTCGAGGGGTGGCGCTACTCAACTCAAGGTAGTGTTCGCTGTCCTCCTACACCTCTCCCGTGAATGACAATGCATGAAAGGCGAGGGGAAAGGGGGAAAAGAAGGTTATGGTGGGGGAGGGGGGGGGGGTAGAAAGCAGGATGAGGAGAGAAGAGGGAGTTATGCGGCACAAGGAGTGGCCTGGGGAGGGAGGGAGTGAGGATGAGCGGTGGTATGCAAGGTGGGGTCACAAGGTCAGAGGAACAAAGCACCTGCCTCCACACCTGACGTGACCTCCACCACCTACCCCCCCCCCCCCCCACCACCACAACCACCTAGACTCGCCCTCCTTGCACAGCCTTCACCTGCTATTCCACCATCTGTTTGCCCCACCCTGCTCCACCTTCTATACCAACCGCTCCACCCTCTACTACCCATTCCACCACACTCCACCATCTACCTCCACCTGGGGACCGGTGGTAGAAGCGGTACCGTTCTTGCCTCGCAAGCGAGAGATCACGGGTTCAATTCCAGGGCCGGTGGAAGTTGTTTGGACTTGCTTCCTAGCCCCCATTAGTCCCTGTTCACCTAGCAGTAAAGTAGGTACCTGCTGTAAGTCGAAAGTTGCGAATTCTTATTCAGGGAAAGTTGTTGGAGCTTCCAATAACTTGATGACACAAACCACTGACTCTTCAAGCTTCTACGCCCTTGACTCTTCAGGCTTCTACGCCCTTAACTCATGAGACATAAAGGCAAGCATGAACTTAGCATGCTTCCCTGTTGGGCGCTGTAAACGCTTCTGCGCTTCACCTTACACAAGGATGTAGGGGAGTGCCCAATAATAAAAAAAAATAAAATAAAAAATCTACCTCCACAATCTTCCTCAACATAGGTACTGTAACTTCCCTAATTCACCTGCCACCAGTTAATCTTCCTCTCACCATATGCTCCACATACCACTCCCCACATGCTCCACACCAACCACCACTCACCATATGCTCCACACCAACCACCACTAACCATATGCTCCACATACCACACTTGTTACCTCCATCGCTGAACCAACGTCAAACTTATCACCAGGACTTGCATTCCACCCACCAATCCCCATGACCGATACTTCAACACTTTTCCTAAAACTACAACGAGAATAACTTTTTTTTTTACTCACTAGACTTGCAAACTGAAACCTGTATCAACCTCAACAACTAGTAACTAATATAAAGTGAAATAAAAAGAGATAGAGAAGGAAAAGCTTTATTAGTCATTATTTACGTATTTCAACTCGACAGGTAAGAAACGCAGGTGAAAATAAAAGCGTGCGGAAGAGACTCAACTTTCCGCTCTTACCTTAGTTTACAGCCTTGCGTCACCTCCCCCCCCCCTCCCACTCACAACAACCACCACCACCTCAGGACATATACAACACAACTACAACCACGATGTTTAACCATAACCATGACGTTTAATTACAACTATAACCACGGTCCTTATTTACAGCTATAATTATAACCCTTGCCTACAACCATTACCATGATATTTAGTTGTTTACCCAAAGTTATAACCACAACGCTTACCCAGAACTATAATCATGACGCTTACCTACACTCACACCCATTATCTACTGTACAGCCATAACCACGACGACGCTTACCCACAACAACCATAACGACGACACTCACACAAACCACAAAGCTTACCCACAACCACAACACTCACTCACAACCACAACACTCACTCACAACCACAACCCTCACAACCACAACACTCACAACCACGACACTCACTCACAACCACAACACTCACTCACAACCACAACACTCACTCACAACCACGACACTCACTCACAACCACAACACTAACTCACAACCACGACACTCACTCACAACCACAACACTCACAACCACAACACTACCTGGATATAGCTGGGGGAACCTCACTTCAACATTTACCAAAACTACGTTGTGTTGTTTCAAGAGTATAAATATGCACGCAGGAACGAGCAGGTTTTTGCAATATGAAAAAGCAACTTGCAGGATATATTTCACGTAAATATGAACGTTTAGGCTCGGGCTTGCAATATCATACTGCTGAGAGCTCGACTCCTCCCCATAAAAGCAGTTTACTTTCAATTCGGCAGCGTTTACTGAATATGTTGCCGTACATTTGGGAGTAGAGTTAGGCAGCAACTATGTACAGTAATGGCGGGGGAGTCCTTCTGAGCTGCACCACCACACGGAAATACTGTATTATATAGCCAGCTTACATCACCGTTTTTAATCCGAAATAAAGTTGTGAGTATTCATATATTCATTAATTATTTTAAACTTGAAGATGATATATTTCGTTGTTTCTTTTATTATTGTAATGTTCATATTGTTTGTTTTAGTTACTTGTGGCGTTAGTTATAAAAAAAAAAATAATAAAAAATATCGAAATTCAGGATGGACCTCCATGATTATAAAGTAATGAGCGTGACCTTTGACCCAGTGACCCCGAAATCAATAGAGAATTTCCCCTACCAGGGGGTATTGTAAGGTGCCCACGGGTCACCACAACAACAATAAAGGAAGCAGTAGGTAGTGGCCCAGGCCAGGTCAGGCGTCTCCTATTTACACCGGGCCATTATCACTTGTGTATCAATCCAACCTGTATTTGAAACTTCCCAACGTAATTGCATTAATGATGTGTTTTGGTAACTTGTTCCCCTCATCTACAACTACTTCAGAACCAGTGTTTGCCTGTTTCTTCTTTCAATGTTTCCCTAATATAAATAGTTCCATCGGTGCATGAACACCATAGTTACGGTGCAGACACCATACACCACCAAGAACATCAGTGAGCACCAGTGTACCGCGTCAGGGCAGTAAGTAGCACGTGACCCCCAGCAGTGGCCGGTTACATCACTGTGGGACGGTCAGTAGCACACATGTGACGGTCAGCCACAAGACAAATGAATTCTCAGTAAGCAGTGGAGCTGGCTGCGTCCCGGAGCCATGTTCCTCGGGGATATTGTCTAATATTCGCCCCAGCTGTGTGTGACGTACAGGTCGCAGCCACTGTCGTCCCTGGCAGCTGGGCACATCTGCTGGTTGTCTGGTGCTGGGGATCTCTCCTGAACACTGCTCCTAGATCCTTCTGCGAGGCAGAGTGGTTTTACGGGGCGGCCCAGTAAGTGAATCTGACACGTATCAATCCCTCCATCCTCTCGTCCCGGATCCTCAGACGGCTGGCTGGTGGTGGAGGTGCTTGCGATTTGGTGGAGAATGAGGGAGACAGTGTTGGTGAGGTAGTGGAGAGCAAGAAGTGGTGGGGTGGTGTTGATGATGGTACTGGAATTACAGTGAGGAGAAAGAGGGTAACGGGGGTCGGGTGTATGAGGGAGTTATATGGGATGGTCGGGAGGGGAGGGGGGGGGGGGGGGAGTCGTATCTGGAGGGTTGGAGTAAATTGGAAACTGGTGGTGTTGGAGAGGCGGCAGTACACCTGAAGGTCGGGGAGGAGAGGCAGAATAAAGAGGACGAGCAAGTGGGGCCAAGCAGGAGAAAATCAAGTTGTTTGAGGCCAGAGGAATGTTGCAGGAGTGGGTCTCGTCCTTTGTCCGTAGGTGGGTGCTGCTGGGTGGGTGGGTGCTGGTGGGCGGCTGGCTTGGTGGTTGGAGGGAACGGCAAGCAGAAAGTGGTAGAGGGAAGGGAGGATGGTGGTGCGGCAGGCAGGAGAGCTGACCAGGGTGCATCTGGCAAGCACACCGCCTGCAGCACACCTGTACACTGCACTCCAGCCGCCACCTGTCTCGTTGCACCAGCCCCGGGGCGACAGCTGGGAAGGAGGGAGGGGGTAACCACTAAGGGGGAGGAGACAAAGGGAGAGAATAAGGGAAGTCAATCTACTACACGTCCCCCTGCACGTCCACAACCCCCCCCCCCCCAAAAAATGACACTTTTAAGAGGTGTGTGATGGGTGACGCTGACCACGTGCACCGTGCAGTCATCTGCTGGACGGAGGAGCCACACACTGTCTTACCGCCCCACCCACCACCTGCACCACACAATAACAGCTCTTAGAACACTACAGCACAACAACCGATGCAACACCACATGTCACCAGCCCATGTGTAATGAGCTGCAACGCACCACACTGCTCAATTAAGTAATACCATGCCAACTTCACCCTTATGGTCTACACTCATTCATCTCGATTAACATTTACTTTAGGACAGTACAGTACAACACCGCCGTCTGCCTTCCTTACAATTTGACCATCACAGGTAACGACTTTGGTGGAGGAGGAGGCAGTGATACACGATACCTGGCCTTTACCTGGAGCTGTACCAGGGAGCCCTCATCACCCCCCCCCCTCTCTCTCTCTCTCCAAATGAACACGCGAAATCTCCCATCAAAATTATTTTCATATTAATGATATTATTGTTTTAATGATGTCCATGTTACGTGAATAATGTATTAAATGTATATATTATTATTATTATTATTATTATTATTATTATTATTATTATTATTATTTTTATCTTTACTGCCAAATGATTGTTCTTCCCGTATATTGAGTCACAAGACCATCCTTAACAATATTGTCATGGCCACACGTGTATCGGAATAGCAACACAAACATCCACGGGAGCAACATTTAATTATCATCCTTCCTCGGGAGAACAGTCGACAAGTCATCTTGGTCACCCACTTCCTGGCATCAAGTCACCAAAGCCTCAGTGGACCATCACCCCCCTCCCTCCCGCCTCACACTCCCGCCAAACACTTTTATCCAATACTGGCTGTGCAGGTTCACACGCATTCCTACCTAGAAAGCTGGCGAGAGAGGGGGGAGGTGGGTGGTGGCAGGCAGGCAGGCGGGGGAAAGAGAAAGGGAGGGGGGTACAGGCAGGTGGGTGGGGGAGGAAGGGAGGTTTAGGCAGAGAGGTAAGGGGAAGGGAGGACTGGCTTGTTTGGGGTGGGGGGGTGAAGGGGGATGGACAGGAGAGTCATCAGGGAGAAAAGGAGACACCAGGGTGAGGAGGAGGAAAGGAGAGAGGTGATGGGTCACTGAGACGTAGGTTAGGTGAAATCTGAGGGCAAATGGGAGTGTGGGTGAGGGGGGGGGGGCTGGATGGTGAAAACAGGGACTGGATGGAGGGGAGGTTCCAGGGGGCAGCTCAGGTGAAGCGAGTGTCACCTGTTCCACCTCATTTAGCGTCACCAGGTGAAGTTCTACGATTAAGGAGTTATTTAGATTCATGTAAACACTACTGTCTCGCGGCGTCCCTCCCTGATGGTACCTTGAGGAGGAGGAAGGAAAGAAAGTAGAAAGAAAGGGAGGGAAAAAACGAAGGAAGGGAATAAAAAAAGGGAAATAAGAGGGAAGAAAGTAACGTGAAAGGTAACTGTTTCCCCAATGTTGATTTAGTGATGAATATTTTTGTTAGTTTTGAGTTAAGGATGAGATGTGAGGAAGGGAAGGCAGCTTGGAGTGGAGTGGGGGGGGGGGGGGCAGTGTTGGCTCAGGTCACGAGGAACAACAATAACAACCTCACAACACGCAATGACACCACATCGAACACATTCCTCCCACCACCACCTGAAATCGCCGTGAAACTAACGTCTTAACACCACTAACTACCACTATCACCTGCTACAAGAATCCACACATCACCACCACTACTACACCATCACCACCATTACTACACCATCACCACCCCATTACTACTATCATCACCACCACTACTACACCATCACCACCATTACTACACCATCACCACCACATTACTACTATCATCACCACCACTACTACACCATCACCACCATTACTACACCATCACTATACCACCACTACATCATCATCACCACCACTATTACACCACCACCACCACCACCACTACACCACCACCACTACTACACCACCACCACCACCACCACCACTACACCACCACCACCACCACTACACCACCACTGCCACTACTATACCACCACCACTACACTACCACTACTATACCACCACCACTACTACACCACCACTACTACTACACCACCACCAATACACCACCACCCTACTACACCACCACCTTACTACTACACCACCACTACTACACCACCACCACTACTACACCACCACCACTACTACACCACCACTACTACACCACCACCCTACTACACCACCACCCTACTACACCACCACCACTACTACACCACCACCACTACTACACCACCACCACTACTACACCATCACCACCATTACTACACCATCACTATACCACCACTACATCATCATCACCACCACTATTACACCACCACTACACCACCACCACTACACCACCACCACTACTACACCACCACCACCACCACCACTACACCACCACTGCCACTACTATACCACCACCACTACACCACCACTACCACTACTATACCACCATCACTACTACACCACCACTACTACTACACCACCTTACTACTACACCACCACTACTACACCACCACCACTACTACACCACCACCACTACTACACCACCACTACTACACCACCACCCTACTACACCACCACCCTACTACACCACCACCACTACTACACCACCACCACTACTACACCACCACCACTACTACACCACCACTACACCACCACCAATACACCACCACCCTACTACACCACCACCTTACTACTACACCACCACTACTACACCACCACCACTACTACACCACCACCACTACTACACCACCACCACTACACCACCACCACCACTACACCACCACCACTACTACACCACCACCACTACTACACCACCACTACTACACCACCACCACTACTACACCACCACCACTACACCACCACCACTACTACACAACTCACTTGCAAATTTCACAATGTAAAAAATAATAATAATAATAAAACTATCATAATGAACGTTTACCCCAAATGGTAACTAATTGCTTTTGACGGAGGGAAAAAAAGTCTTAGTTTTTATAAGCCAAAAAAAAAAAAAAATGCTATATTGTACTTTTTATTTCCCCCCAAAACGAATAGTAATTGCTTCTGGCATGTGATAAAAATCTTCATCTTTACTGCTTGGGAAATTATGCTGGATTTTTTTTGTGCTCACGATAAATCTTTTGTCTAGATGAAGAAATAAAATCATTTATAAACGTTGGTGTAATGTTACGATAATGTGTGTGTGTGTGTGTGTGTGTGTGTGTATGTGTGTGTGTGCGCGCGTGTGTAGGTTAATCTTACACCCTCCATCAGTAATAATTCTAGTTTATTATATTTTAAATCGATAAATTACTCTAATATTAAACAATGGAGATGAATTTATTATTATTATTGGCTGTGTTGAGAGAGAGAGAGAGAGAGAGAGAGTTGAAGGTAACATCACAGGAAAAACCTTGTGTTGCTTTCTACAACCGCGAGAACACCTGACCGGGATTACGTCTTGTAAGGGGGACAGACAGACTCCTTTTAATAACATTTAACAGCAGTCATGTTCTGTATTTGGAGTATAAACAAAGTCACGTGATCACCCTTGAGTTGGTATCACACACACCTGACTCACCACAGCTCCACACCTGGCTCTTGCATATCATTACGACAGGCCATTTGCTGGGTTCCGGCACAGATTAACGAGAGAGAGAGAGAGAGAGAGAGAGAGAGAGAGAGAGAGAGAGAGAGAGAGATGACACAAGAGAAACAGTGGAATAATAACTTGAACAAGAAAGGTCACGTGAAAGTTGGAGAGAGAATGGAGGAAGACAACAAAGAGTAGGGAGAGAATTCTACTTCACACTCTTGTCTCTACCTCTCACCTGTTGATGCACGTAAATATCTCTCACCACTACATACAGACACATCCATACAATATCTCCCCTAACTGGGACGTCACTTAATTAAACTACGACAGGTGAAATTCATCATAATATAAATAACAGGAACATTATTAATAAAAAGTAAATAATTAATAATAATAATAATAGGTTTAGTAATATAATCAATATATTAGAGACACGGCAGCAGAGGAAGGGAGCTATGACCTTTTTATAGCCACACTGGTAGTAAAAGACATCCTCACACGAGAAAAACATCCATCAATTAGGGCAGGAGAGACGTGCACAAGGCGGCAGACTAAACATAGCTAACAAGAGAGGGGGGGGGGGGGAGGGACTGAGATTTGCCCTATGTTATTAAAAAATAAATCAGGAATAATGGATGTTGGATAAAAAAAAAATAAGGAAAAACTACTCCCCACTCCTGCCCTTCGTCACCAGAAAAGGACCAAGGCAGCAGTAGCGGGTCCTCCTGGCGCATGTCCACCAGTGTTTACGGTAAGTCGTGAAGGCCTTAACACCATCGATCACGTTCAACCCTGGGCCCACGACCCACGAGTCCCGCCATAAAACCACGGTCCTTACCTGGCGTAAATTGTTTAAGGGGCCCAGGTAACACCCCCCTCCCCCTCACGCCCTCTCAGTAGTGCAATTAGCGTTGTGTGGGTGTGCTGTGTGGGTGTTGTGTGGATGTGTTGTGTGGGTGTGTTGTGTGGGTGTGTTGTGTTGTGTGGGTGTGTTGGTGTTGTGTGGGTGTGTTGTGTGGGTGTGGGTGTGTTGTGTGGGTGTGTTGGTGTTGTGTGGGTGTGTTGTGGGGGTCAGTATGACGATCCAAGGAGAAGGACTGCTGTGACTAACACTGCAGCCGCCACCTTGTTCAGGAACTGGTTTGTATCTGATACGAGCTACCCCCCCCCTTCTCCCCCTCCTCCTGCTTACCCCTTCTGCTACCTCCTCCTCCTGCTGCTGCTTATCCCTTCTCCTGATACCTCCTCCTTCTCCTTATCCCTTCT
The DNA here is from genome assembly GCA_958450375.1 of Homarus gammarus. Taxonomy (NCBI): domain Eukaryota; kingdom Metazoa; phylum Arthropoda; class Malacostraca; order Decapoda; family Nephropidae; genus Homarus; species Homarus gammarus. The sequence continues at coordinate 2,499,282 of CAUDMG010001799.1, read as the reverse complement.
CCTCCTACTACTTCCTCCTCCTCCTCCTCCCTTCTCCTACTGCTACCCCCCTCGTTCTTCTACCTCTCCCTCGTCTCTACTTCCCTTCCTACTCTTGCCCCGTGCTACCTCCTCCTCTTACTTTCCCATCACCCCCTCCAACTACCCCACCATCGCCTTCCTCTCTCCCCCAAACTGTTAAATCTTACACAATCTCATTTTGTCGGGATTTATGGAGTGAATGACTGAGACCCACAAATACAGTTATGAATACAAACTGTAAACTGTGTGTGTGTGTGTGTGTGTGTGTGTGTGTGTGTGTGTGTGTGTGTGTGTGGGTGGGGGTGGGTGTACATAAGCCTCTGTAAGCTTGCATAAGCATACTAGTTTTTCCTCCTCCCTGCCTCCCTCCCGCCCCCGATGATAATTTATTACGTATCGACTACACAACACGTTTTAGAAATCCAGCGAGTACTGTACGTTCCTACACTGAGTCGTACAGTGAGCCGAGGCCCTGTACAGTACAGTACACCGCACGCGACCAAGTACAGATAAAAGTATTACCAACTGAGAAAGAGTTATCACCAGGCTTGTGGAGGAGGGATGGAGGGAAGGGGGGGAGGGGAGGGGGGTGAAGCAGGGCCACATTTGCCCCAACGGCTAATTTCCAGCAAGAGAACCTCCGTCTGGCAGGCCAGGTTGTCGCCACCAGACCTGCAATCCAAGGCGTGATCGGCCAACGTGTCGTACTGCCTGAGTCGTCACGTAATATGGTGGGGCGTGCCGTGGTGTCTACCTTATCCCCCGTACCCCTGGCCACGGCAGACATCACACCCAGGGGTCATCATCACTCAAACACCAGAAAACAAATTACTACGTGTAAACAAGATTGAAGAGTGACAGGAAAAGTAAACAATATGGACCTGAGTCACCTTCGCCTCGTGACCGACGCGAGTCACTAGGGTCCAGTCCAGACACCCGACCTGCCATATATAAACCTCCACCACCTACCACATTATACAGCCTGTCACACTAACCTAACCTAACCCACCTCGGACCCTGCACTACCTCCCTCCACCTCCCACTCTACCAGGAAAATTTGAACTAATTTCCTTCTTCATTTAAATGTACTGCCACCCTACATCACCTATGCCTCACAGAGTCCAAACTACCACAAGTCAAGTGATGTCAACACAGAAGCAACACTACAGGTACAGGCAGATGACTGTACTCGATGATTATTACAGGTATGGCTGTACTCAAGGTTCTAAAGTAATATCCGTTTAAAAATTCAATGGACTGGACCAGCTAAGGAAGCCAAAGTTTTGTGTCTAAAAGCTGAATATTTATTAGGCATCACCTGAAGATTACACACCCCAACCTGTTTGACCTGAGCATTAACTACCCTGACGCTACCTGGAGGGTTAGGTTAAATAAGATTAGATTACGTTACCTCAAGGGTGATTAGTTTGGCATTAATTAGGTTAGTTAAGTTAGGTTAATCTACGTTAGAATTAAGATGGTTGTTTGATTAATCTAGGTTGGTTAGGTACTAATTAGGTTAGTTAAGTTAGGTTAATCTAGGTTAGCATTAGGGTGGTTAAGTTAGATTAGCGTTATGGTGTTTAACCATCGGGTAAAATAAGCCGTGGGAACTAATCATCAGGTGATCCTTTCTGGAGGGAACCAGGACACCTGCAGGTAAGAGGGGCGTTAAGACGTGCTCCTGACCTAGATAAACACTTTCCTCCTGCTCACGCCGCCTGGCCTTCACCTTGTTTATGTCCGTTGCTAAAGAGGAGTCAGTTCCTGCAGTTACCCTTATAATAGGGGTCAGTTCCAGCAGTTACCCTTATAATAGGGGTCAGTTCCTGCAGTTACCCTTATAATAGGGGTCAGTCCCTGCAGTTACCTATATAATAGGGGTCAGTTCCTGCAGTTACCTATATAATAGGGGTCAGTTCCTACAGTTACCTATATAATAGGGGTCAGTTCCTGCAGTTACCCTTATAATAGGGGTCAGTTCCTGCAGTTACCCTTACAATAGGGGTCAGTTCCTGCAGTTACCTATATAATAGGGGTCAGTTCCAGCAGTTACCCTTATAATAGGGGTCAGTTCCTGCAGTTACCTATATAATAGGGGTCAGTTCCAGCAGTTACCCTTACAATAGGGGTCAGTTCCTGCAGTTACCTATATAATAGGGGTCAGTTCCTGCAGTTACCCTTATAATAGGGGTCAGTTCCAGCAGTTACCCTTATAATAGGGGTCAGTTCCAGCAGTTACCCTTATAATAGGGGTCAGTTCCTGCAGTTACCCTTATAATAGTGGTCAGTTCCTGCAGTTACCCTTATAATAGGGGTCAGTTCCTGCAGTTACCCTTATAATAGGGGTCAGTTCCTGCAGTTACCCTTATAATAGGGGTCAGTTCCTGCAGTTATCTATATAATAAGGGTCAGTTCCTGCAGTTACCTATATAATAAGGGTCAGTTCCAGCAGTTACCCTTATAATAGGGGTCAGTTCCTGCAGTTACCCTTATAATAGGGGTCAGTTCCTGCAGTTACCCTTATAATAGGGGTCAGTTCCTGCAGTTACCCTTATAATAGGGGTCAGTTCCTGCAGTTATCTATATAATAAGGGTCAGTTCCTGCAGTTACCCTTATAAGAGGGGTCAGTTCCAGCAGTTACCCTTATAATAGGGGTCAGTTCCTGCAGTTACCCTTATAATAGGGGTCAGTTCCTGCAGTTACCTATATAATAAGGGTCAGTTCCTGCAGTTACCCTTATAATAGGGGTCAGTTCCTGCAGTTACCCTTATAATAGGGGTCAGTTCCTGCAGTTACCCTTATAATAGGGGTCAGTTCCTGCAGTTATCTATATAATAAGGGTCAGTTCCTGCAGTTACCCTTATAATAGGGGTCAGTTCCAGCAGTTACCTATATAATAAGGGTCAGTTCCAGCAGTTACCTATATAATAAGGGTCAGTTCCAGCAGTTACCCTTATAATAGGGGTCAGTTCCTGCAGTTACCCTTATAATAGGGGTCAGTTCCTGCAGTTATCTATATAATAAGGGTCAGTTCCTGCAGTTACCCTTATAATAGGGGTCAGTTCCTGCAGTTACCTATATAATAAGGGTCAGTTCCAGCAGTTACCCTTATAATAGGGGTCAGTTCCTGCAGTTATCTATATAATAGGGGTCAGTTCCAGCAGTTACCCTTATAATAGGGGTCAGTTCCTGCAGTTACCCTTATAATAGTGGTCAGTCCCTGCAGTTACCTATATAATAGGGGTCAGTTCCTACAGTTACCCTTATAATAGGGGTCAGTTCTTGCAGTTACCCTTATAATAGGGGTCAGTTCTTGCAGTTACCCTTATAATAGGGGTCAGTTCCTGCAGTTACCCTTATAATAGGGGTCAGTTCCTACAGTTACCCTTATAATAGGGGTCAGTTCCAGCAGTTACCCTTATAATAGGGGTCAGTTCCTACAGTTCCCTTATAATAGGGGTCAGTTTCAGCAGTTACCCTTATAAGAGGGGTCAGTTCCAGCAGTTACCCTTATAATAGGGGTCAGTTCCTGCAGTTACCTATATAATAGGGGTCAGTTCCTGCAGTTACCCTTATAATAGGGGTCAGTTCCAGCAGTTACCCTTATAATAGGGGTCAGTTCCTGCAGTTACCCTTATAATAGGGGTCAGTCCCTGCAGTTACCCTTATAATAGGGGTCAGTTCCTACAGTTACCCTTATAATAGGGGTCAGTTCCTGCAGTTACCTATATAATAGGGGTCAGTTGTAATTTTTTCCCCTCCCTTCCCTCCTCCTTTCTCCTTCAAAATATGGTCTTCCTTTCTCCCTCTTAGTCTCCTTACATTTTCTTTTCCTTCTATTCTTTCCTAACTCCTCCTGTTTCCTGAGCGCCTTCCCACCATCCTCCTCCTCCTCCCCCTTTTCTTCCTAAACTAATTTCCATCTTCCTCCTTATTAACCCTTTCTATATCCCTTTTCTTCTTCGCATTTCCTGTATAATCTTCCCCTTCTCCACCTTCTCTATCCCTCTTAAAACTTCTTCCTCCTTCTCTGGTTTTTACTCCTTCCCAACTTCCTTCTCCAATATAACACCTTTCCTCCTCTACATTCTTCCCCCCCTCCCCCTCCTCCTCCAGTATAATCCCTTTCCTTCGTATCATTCTTCTTCCTCCCCCCACCCCACCTCCTCCCCCCACCCCAACCACCCAGGTAACATACCTCACCAACACTTAAAAGAGTCACCAGCATATTATTATAAGTGTAAACAAACACAAGATAATGGTACTCACTTGTTCCTGTAGCGTGTAAAGAAACCAAGAGTTATTACTGGCTAAACACGGTGTATAGAATAACATTAAAAGTCAACATGGTGTATGAGATGAAGACCCTTGTATGAGTGTATTACATTGTATATACATGGATTTTGGATACACGTTATATGTATGTATATGTCAGGTGGATGTTACGAGTCATTGGACACAAGGAGGACCATGTATACACTTTAGTGAGAGGTTCTGTATGAGGGGGGGGGGGGGGTGTGGCAGCCAGTGTCCTACGGGGTGTTGGTGGGGTAGGGGAGGGAGGGGTGTTCCATCAAGTCTCCCCTTCCTTCCACCCCCACCCACCCCCCCCCCACTCTAACAATTAACACACTTCAGTTAAATACAAATATTATAACTTATAACTTATACATTAACGATGGTGGGTGAAGCGGTGGTGGGTGAAGCGGTGGGGGGTGAAACGGTGGTGGGTGAAGGGGCGGGGGGGGGGGGGGGGAGAGTGTGTAATAAGCATCCCCCCCCCCGAAAAAAAGACACAGTATATTAAGGAATCCATCGCTATTCACAATTTCCACGACGAGGCGATAGACCCAGGTTGAGTAATACGAGACATATGACCTTTAAACACACACTTAGGATAAAGATAGTTTGTTGACTAGTAGTACCAGTGTTGACAAAGTGAGGAGCCAGCCAGACACACAGCTCTAAATTAACTACAAAAACAAGTTCAATCCACAAGATCAAAACACTATTAGCTTACCTTTACAAAAAAAAAAAAAAGAATGGAAGAATTGCATGAAAGTACATTATATATAGTGGTTAGCTTAAGTTAGGTTAGGTGAGGCAGACATACAACTAGGTTAGGTTAGGTTATTTGAGGTGGACATACAACTTACGACCCTAGTGACGGTGTTTGGTGGTGGAAATTACTTTATATTGAGATATACACAAGCACATCCCAACACACACACACACATCTCTACACAAGCACATACCCTGCTACACACACACATCTCTACAAAAGCACATACCCTGCTACACATACACACACACATCTCTACACAAGCACATCCCCTCACACACACACACACCTCTACAAAAGCACATACCCTCACACACACACACAACGTAAACACCTAGAAAAAGTGCAAAAGAGGGCATGCAAGATTATTCTCTCCCCCTCCTACTCCACATATCAAGAAGCGCTCAACACACTGACCCTTTCAACTCTCACTGACCATCACCACGACCTCATCTGCAAATTTGGTAAGAAGCTTCTACACCATCCCCGACACCGGCTCCTACTACCACCTGAGATCCCTTGTCCGAGAATTGCTGTTCGACACCACAACCGCATCCAGCCCATACGTGCACGAACTGATCGCTATAAGAACAGCCCAGTCCCAACCATTGTAAAAATTATCAATAACTTGTAATACTGTAACACTGTTACTATTTTGAAATGAACTGTAGTTTGAGCTTTTCCCCATCTAAGTTATTATATGTCTTATTTGTGTCACTTATGTTACTTGTATATTATTTGTAATTCGTAACCCATTCCCCAAATATGTAACTGTATATTTTCAGCCTTCTGGCTGCCAAGCTCTTTCAATAAACCGTTAATTATTATTATTATTATTATTATTACACACCTCTACAAAAGCACATACCCTGCTACACACACACACACATCTCTACACAAGCACCCAACCCAAACTAACACCTCTACACAAGCACATCCACACAAGCACATCCCCACAAGCACAACCCCCCCCCCCCACACCCACGCGCCATTCCTACCCATTGGCCCCGAGATTATACAAATGGGCAACAATTACACTGCCTGCCTGCCTAATGGTTGTGGGGGGGGGGGGGGGGCAGGGGGGGGGGACGACAACCACAACCCTCCCCCCTTCTCCTGACACCTGACCAATGACTGTTATCTCTCTTAACCTTTGACCTTTGTCCAGTGATGACCTCTACCTGACCGCAGCGTATTGTTTCTCTATATAATATCAGTATCGCACACATAGTCGCCATTACAGTGATGTTATTGTAATGGTAGAAAATGGTGAGGCTTAAGGGGGGAAAAATGGTAAAACGGAAAGGAAACTTGAAATAGAAAATGTTAAAATAAAGGGGAAATAATGACAGAAAATGGTTAGGCAATGATGAAGAAAACCCCAGTACAGTACGTTAATTAAGTCACTATTAACTAACAAAAACCATCATTACTGTGTAGGAGGGGGGTGAGGAGAGGGGAGGGGGGGGGGGTAGGAGAGGTAAATACTGTGAGAGAAGAACATGGGCGACAGAAAATAAGGAGAGAGAGAGAGAGAGAGAGAGAGAGACGGAAAATGTGAGGGAAGGAGGGTGAGGTAGACTGGTCTCCTTCCTTCACTCACTCACACACGCACGCACGCACGCACACGCACAAATAGCAAACCATTCCAAAACAAAACAAGGAAGACATAAATCTACAGTATATATAAAAAAAAAAATATTCCAGTCATGATTTCAACAAAGGTTCGAATTTCGTCGGGAGGAGAGTTTGGTGCAGCGACGGGGGACACCAGAGTCAAGACAACACTCCAAGGGTAATGTGGGAGGAGGAGGAGAAGATGGTGAAGAAGGGGAAGTGAGGAAAGATTATGGAGGATGGGGTGAGGACAGAGGGAACAGACATGTCACCACGGCATAAGGGGGGGAGGACACTGAGATGGCTACATGCATTATAGGAGGAAAATTCTTATCCTTAGGGCAGCTCATTACTGTCTGAGGGTCACACACACACACACACACACACACACACACACACACAAGTAGCTGTTTACGCCAGAGTAACTCGAGGCAGAAAAATAGCACTGGTGTTTAGAGAAGCAGTTGTTTGCTGGCTGATGTAAACATTTATATTCTCGCTTACAAATTATATTTCCTTAGATACACAAGGCAAATTTAGCGGATTAAACAACCCAACTACATAATTAGCTACAAGAGTGTGAACATAAGTAGCAGAGAGCGAGGCTTCCTGTAGCTGAGAAAATTAATTAAACATATATCAAGTTAACTCTCTTGTATAACATTTAATGAGGAAATATTGTCACCAGATCATACACAAAGACTTCATTTGTTACAAGATAATGTGAACGATATCTTGGGTTTTTGTACAGCTAATAATGAGGCAATATTGTTGGGTATATAATTCGCAGTCAAGGAAATAAGATAACCTAAAGATATGTTGATTTAAAAAAAATGAATAAAGAAATAATGTTTGACACGTTATTTGCAACCAAACTACTGCATAAAAACACTGAAATAATATAGCGCCTCAGTGAGGGATAACAGCTGGGAGACGGCCGCCAGCACAACGTCATGTAAGGCGATATAAATTCTCGATTGTTCTCGGAATTTCTCGTCTCATCTCTATCCTAAAATCCTGAAGCTTTGTAACAAGAGACAGGGAACTTCCTGGCTCTTTATATATTTATATATATATACACATATGCTGATAACCACCAGGTTATCTTCTTTCCTGGTGGTTATCAGCATATACCTAGATCACGCGCACCTACAGTGATTTACTTGCATATACACATATATGTACATATACATATATACATATATACATATATATATACATATATATATATATATATATATATATATATATATATATCTATATATATATATATATATATTTCATTAGCCCAATTAAGCACGCGGACTTCTACATACAATCAACACCTCAACCCGCCAGGATTCGAACCCACGGCCCACAAGCCTATGACTGGTGGTCCAGCGGTTAGCGTTCCCCGGTCACAGTCATAGGCTTGTGGGCCGTGGGTTCGAATCCTGGCGGGTTGAGGTGTTGATTGTATATATATATATATATATATATATATATATATATATGTGTGTGTGTGTGTGAGACCCTACCTTTCATCTCGACAAACACAGATTCTCACTAGTAATTATTAAAAAATAAAAAAAAATAAAAAAATATGGCGCCACTGTCGTGTGGGCGTCACGAGGCCCCGCAGCGACCGCCAGTCAGTGCCGTCCCTGGCAGGCTGGGTCCAAAAACCTCCAATCACTTCCCACTTTACTAAACTCTGAAGACAGTTTATCATAATTAAATTTTTTAGTCTTACAACCTGACTCCCTCATTATCCTCCCCTTCTTTTCTCTTCCAGATCACTGATAACGTGATGGGGTAGCTCGCTCCCTGCGCCAGACTCCAGGAACAGCGGGGAGCCGGGTTCATCCTCCTCCGCCGAGCTCAAAATACAGCATACAAAAATCTGTGCTGGAGTAAGAGGATCAAGTAGAGATGTCGGCAAGACGGACGGGGTCGTCTCCTGATGCCGCAGTGGGGGTCAGGCTCAGTCACCCGGATTATCCAACCCCCGCCAGGGTAGCTGAGTCTCCTGCTGCTGGTGGTAACGGGAGTGGTGGTGACGGGAGTGGTGGTGGTGGTGACGGGGGGTGGTGGATGTTCCTGCTGGTGACGGGGTGGTGGTGGTGAATGTTCCTGCTGGTGACGGGGTGGTGGTGGTGGTTCCTGCTGGTGACGGGGTGGTGGTGGTGGTTCCTGCTGGTGACGGGGTGGTGGTGGATGTTCCTGCTGGTGACGGGGTGGTGGTGGATGTTCCTGCTGGTGACGGGGATGTGGGATGTTCCTGCTGGTGACGGGGGGGATAATGAGCCTTTTGATAGTGAAGGCTCTTGCTGGTGATAAGAAGCTAATGATGATGAGAGTTCTGCTGGTGACAGGGTGAAGGCGGTATTGGATAAGATGGTGGAGGTTCTGTTGGTGTTGGAGACCGGCGGAGATGGTGTTGGAGATCGGTGGTGATGGTGGTGGCGCTAAGACGTGTGTGGCGGCAGCTGGGGGGGGGGGGATCATGGCGGTGATGAAGAGCTGCTGAGACTCGCGGAGGGAGGGAAGACTTTTGTCATGCAGATGATCAACAGCTCCTCTGTCATGCAACGATCATAAACCCTCCCCATGACGCTCCACACACACACACACACACACACACACACACACACACACACACACACACACACACACACACACACACACACACACACTACCACGAAGAGAGGAAGAGAGAGAAAGAGAAAGGTAAGAGACAAGGGGGAAGAAATAAGCCATAAAACAGCAGGATAGAGAGAATGGGACATGAAGCCGTCGTTAAGGAGTATGTGAGATGCATACATGACTCAGGGGGCCGACACTCACCCCGTAATGCTCACCAAGACACACCGTCAGGGGGCCGACACTCACCCCGTAATGCTCACCAAGACACACCGTCAGGGGGCCGACACTCACCCCGTAATGCTCACCAAGACACACCGTCAGGAGGCCGACACTCACCCCGTAATGCTCACCAGGACACACCGTCTAGTCACCACAAATACAGGACGCTCACCAGCATGTACAGTACATTAACCTTTACAAAGACGTCAAGATAAGCGTGTATGATCACCAGGTATACATAACGCTCGCACGGATATAATACAAGACTCCTTAAAAGTATGAATGATCACCAGGATATACATAGCATACGTTACACTATACATTATATACCGTGACCCCAGTACACGTGAGCAGTTTGCCCTCTTATACCCAGAGCCACCTTACACGGCAACCTACCTCTACACACACACACAGTACACTACCTCCACCTGGCCACTTCCCATTCACCTCTACCCTACGCACTATGTGGTCACAACTTCCCAATACCTCGACCAGTACCGACCCCCCACATACTAGGCGAGCCATCTGAGCCTTATATTTTATCCAGCCTTCCTTTCTAACCCCTATACCGAACCTCCGCTAGTGTTTCCCTCTGTCCTCAGCGTGTCATTATATTCCCAGCCCATTACACAAGCGGCTTCTCTCTCTCTCTCTCTGCCCATACGTGCTACACCACCATGCTGTTACTTCTTTCCCACCCCTCCCATCCACTCTCTCTCCCCTCTACCACCTCTCCCATCCACCTTTTCTCCCCTCCCGCCCACCCTCTACCACCTCTCCCATCCACCTTTTCTCCCCTCCCGCCCACCCTCTCTCCTCCCTACCAGTCCGACCTCCTGCTCTGCAATCCTCACTATCTTCCCTCCTCCCTTCCCCCCACACTATACCTCCTCCCATCACCGCACTTCCTACTCTAGCTCTTTCCCATCACACCATCGCTCCTCCTACCTTACCTCACCCAAGAAAGGTGCCGGACCATTGGAGCACACAGTGTATTTCCCCCAGAAGTAAGGTACATCACCCCAGCCCGTGCTCACACACCCCAGGAGCTGCCCCCTCCCCTTCCTATGCCCCCAGTGGATACTTTCATGGGAGCTATCCTTCACGCCCTCTAGTCAAGCCCTTGGTGATGGTGGGTCCTTAGAGAGGGACCTTAACTCCTGACGGGAGGATCTGTGCGTGAGGTGAGTCGGATATAATATTCTAGTGACCTTTATACCCATCATCTTGTTGTCCTGCCACCCCTCTCTCCCTCCCCTCTCCCTGCCTCCCCCTCTCCTTCCTTGCCTCTCTCCCTTCCCCCTCTCCGTCGTTCCTAGGAGGGGAAATAAACCAAAGAAGGTCCGCCACCTCGACGACCATGTCATCTGGCGTTGATTTGTGAGCCGTGAAAAAACGTGAAGGAGCCGGACACTGGCGGAGGTTTTGTGTGATATTCCCAGAGGACGTGGCTCACCCAACACCTCTTCCACCCATTAAACTTTTGTATCGCATTTTCTCATACTTCTTGCCCCTGGATTCCCCCAACCCCCTCACCACCTACGTCTCTCTTACATATCGGTCGATTCTTTCTCCCCTACGGTGCTACGTGACATCTTGGTGACTTGACTTTAACATGATAATTTGGTGACTTGACTTAAAGTAACATCTTGGTGACAGAGAAAGAGAGACTTGTTTAATGAATAAGCTCCATATACGCGTGATGAACCCCAATGTTTATCATAGAAAATAAAATAAGGAAAAAAAAAAGCTTCGTTGGTTGAAGGAAAAAAAAAACGGGTGAAATTTTTTTACTCCCAGAACGGACAGATGCCACGTGGCTTGTGCATCTGTGTCACTCTTCCTGTGTCATTCAGTCTACCTTCAAAAAAAAAAAAATAATAAATATACACAGGAAACTGTATACATTTACGTATGATTCGTCAGATCACATGAAGTTTAGCCCCCCCAGCTTATATCACGTAATGTTTAACCACAATAATGATACCTGGGCGCGAGGGGGGGGGGGGAAATTAACGTTAATGTGTTTAATCACGTGATGAAAGAAGCTTGGGGGTGCCTAATCTTCAGGTGATCCCACTCGCCTTCAGTGAACTAGTGACGGAAGTATGAAGCATCGAGGACTCTACCAACGAGTACTGTACTGTGCACCAATTTTTTTTTCTCTCTGTCATCAATCATTTCCGCGACTGTCCCGTGTATATTAAGTTTTTTTTTTGTTATTTTTACGCTACAGCTTCAACGTCCCGAGTAATTGAAAGCGAGTGATTTGTCAGTGTACCCGCTCGTTCGCCCCCCCCCCCTCCTCCCCCGGGTGTATCAGGGCACAGCAGCACCCCAACAATGTCGGCACGTACAACACAGTGTGGAGGGTGGTGATACGTGCAACACACTAGGTGACACATGAAACACAGCGTGGTGGTGGTGACACGTGCAACACACCAGGTGACACATGAAACACAGCGTGGAGGTGGCACGTAAGACACGGGCAGACGTGTCGCCGCCAGCTGTGACTCAGGAGCCAGGCAGCAGGTACGTCAATACAGCCTCCCGCAGAGCCACACTGACACGCACATGGGTGGCCTGTACACGTCACCAGCACACACATGGGTGGCCTGTACACGTCACCAGCACACACATGGGTGGCCTGTACACGTCACCAGCACACACATGGGTAGCCTGTACACGTCACCAGCACACACATGGGTGGCCTGTACACGTCACCAGCACACACATGGGTGGCCTGTACACGTCACCAGCACACACATGGGTGGCCTGTACACGTCACCAGCACACACATGGGTGGCCTGTACACGTCACCAGCACACACATGGGTGGCCTGTACACGTCACCAGCACACACATGGGTGGCCTGTACACGTCACCAGCACACACATGGGTGGCCTGTACATAGTCACCAGCACACACATGGGTGGCCTGTACACGTCACCAGCACACACATGGGTGGCCTGTACACGTCACCAGCACACACATGGGTGGCCTGTACACGTCACCAGCACACACATGGGTGGCCTGTACATAGTCACCAGCACACACATGGGTGGCCTGTACACGTCACCAGCACACACATGGGTGGCCTGTACACGTCACCAGCACACACATGGGTGGCCTATATATGTCACCAGCACACACATGGGTGGCCTGTACACGTCACCAGCACACACATGGGTGGCCTGTACATGTCACCAGCACACACATGGGTGGCCTGTACACGTCACCAGCACACACATGGACGAGCTGTAGAAGCACGCACATGAGAGGTGTACACAGCATTTATCGCCATTTTCGAGGTGGCGTGGCAATTAAGAGACACACAAAGGAACATACACACAGACCAACAACACGTACACAGGGAAGTACAGTACACACATGTATACATCAGTCAATGCCATGTAGGATATAAGTAACACGTGGAGAGTAACGCAGCGCCACATGTTATAACAACGTGACCCCAACACTACACGTTAACTAACTCTAAGCTTACCTGTCTACCTTATTACCTAGACTTACCTGTCTAACTATAACATAACATATATATAACCAACTTGTATCCTAACCTTACCTAATCTGCCCTTAACCTTGCTCAACTTAATCATCACTTAACCTCACCTCACCTAATCTAACCTACTCAAATTTAATCTAACCCCAATTAAACTTCATCTAACCTAACCCAACGTAATACTAACCTACCCCAACCTTTACTTAATTTCAGCCTATGTAATACAGGTAAACATACTAGCTAGCTCATACCCCTACCCCCACACACCTGCACCCAACCCCTGCCCACACCCACACCCACCCACCCACCCCACGCCCATATATCTCCATAATATACGCCCCCACTTGTATCAAATATTTTATAATTATTAAAAAGTAAATAAAATATTTAAGGGAAGCATGACACACACACACACACACACACACACACACACACACACACACACACACACACACACACACACACGGTAATAATATCCAGATTTCTTTCTACAATTTGTTTTGTGTAGAAACTCGATTAACTTAACACACTTTGGCCACTACTACACCTCAACACTGTACACTAAAACAACAACAACTACACCTGTATACCTAAACATTACATCAAATACACACACGTGGGTTATATATACATACACAATACATGGTAAAAGTTGATGAAAAGTATACACACAACACATAGTTAATATACAGTCATCATCAGTATACATAGTTAATACAAACATCAATACAATGTAATATCAGGTATAGTACAGAAGACGAGAGAAGAAGAAGGAGGAGGAGGACGCAGAAGAAGAGAGACAGGAGGAAGGGCAAGAGGTGAGGAGGAAGAGAGACAGGAGGAAGGGCAAGAGGTGAGGAAGAAGAGAGACAGGAGGAAGGGCAAGAGGTGAGGAGGAGAATGGAGAGGAAGAATTGTGACCACTGCCTCAACCACTAGCAGGTGTGACGTAGTTTGAGGGTGATGGAGGAGTCACAGGGAGAAGAGGCATCCAGGGAGAGGAGGCATCCAAGAAGAAGAGGCATCCAAGGAGAGGGATGGCGTGTGTGTGGGGGGGGGGAGGGGGACACCAAAAGAGAGTGATTACAAAGGAGGAGGCAACCAAGGAGAGGGCTGGCGTGTGTGTGTGGGGGGGGACACCAAAAGAGAGTGATTACAAAGGAGGAGGCAACCAAGGAGTGGATACCAGGGAAGGAGAAGCAAAGAAGAGGAGAGTTGAAAGGTAGAGGAACAAAGAACGAGAAGCATTTAAACGTTTGACAGGTAACGAAGAAGAGTGAAGATATAAAGAAAGAGATAATGAAGATGGGAGAGGAAGAATGGGGGGAAGGAGGCAATGCAGGAGTAGGAGGGAAGGGGGGGGGGGAGAAAGAGACCGGGAAGAAGAGTGAATGCAGTTGGATCAGCAAGGATGAGAGAGAACACGGGAGAGGTTTAGGAAAGAGGTAACAAGAAGCAACGAAGGAGGAATAATATAATAAGAGAGCTGGAAAGAAATAACAGAGGAAAGAACATGACAGTATAAATTTAAACCACAATAGAGAGAGAGAGAGAGAGAGAGAGAGAGAGAGAGAGAGAGAGAGAGAGAGAGAGAGAGAGAGAGATAAGAGATATGGTTTGTCAACATTAAGGGTGGTCGACTTACAATAGGTATGGTTCCTGGGACGACTGGTGTGCCCGGGCTGAGTCCTTGGATCTGAGTCATGATGGCGTTCTTGAGAGCCAGGTGGTTGCGGCCGTTGATGAGCAGCTGGTCTTTGAGGTGCTGCGGTGGGTGGAAGTACTTGCAGGGGGGCTTCTCCCGGTTACATCGACCCTGGAACAAAAGATCACACGGTTAACAATACAGAAGGTAACTTTATATAGTAACATCACAACTGTCGTAAATACAAAATGAAATAAAATACTTTGAAACACTAATACAAGATGATTTTATTCGGCATTGAGACACAACTTGTACCGAAGAGTTAAACATGAACAAATAACCTATCTTGAGTCTAGTTGTTAATTACTTACTTCTCGCTTCAACAATCTCTTCTTTATTAAATATGAAAACAAATTAATTAATTCAATTTATCATTTCTTACATAAAAAAACACCGAGTCAAGAAAGAGGATATAAAAAACAGGAAGTGGTAGTAAATTTTTCGCGCCATAACAAAGAACGCCCGCGAAAGTCTAAGATTTGTTTACATAGTGACGTAAAGCGCAGTCCCTCCCGCCTAATGTCGTCAACCACTATCAACTTTAATAATTACGTCATTAAATTAATATTCGTAGATTTTAAAGCAATAATAATTAGCATGTTCCGTGTTAAAATTAGGAAAACGAAGCCCTGAGTGCCTGGGTGGCTCAAACATCACAGAACTAATTAAGTTATCATCATGAAATTTCACGCATGGATCACTGCTGATGTGACGGGCACTCGCCGTCACCCACAATAACTATAAACCTGATTATCTCATCAGCAACAAATCTGCTGCACAAATTGCTGGTTTCACAGGCGTCCCGACGAAACTGTAAATCACGGAGCTTTGTGAAATATTCCACAGCCTCACTAACCACCACAAAAACCTTAACACCTGCCTCAATTAAACCTTCCCCACAGGTAAAATAACAATACAACCCACACTTTATAATATGGTTATCTATACAATAATCTGGTATAAATTATTTAAGATATCTCTTCTCTTACAAAGAACTGATAAATAGTAACAAACACGAGGTACACATACAAAGGTGTGCAGTGTAGCATTAAACTACATTTTCCTCCGTCAGTGAACGAATCGGTGATTTGGTTTCCGCTAGTGAGTGAGTCATTTAGTGTCAGTAATAAAGAATGTCGTAATAGATAAAATAAAATCATATAAAACTAATATTTCTTAATGTGGGAACGTTATAGTGTTTCCACAGCCTTAAACTCTAAGGTGTGAGGCAGCCATGTTTCAAGACTATGGCGTGGATCACAGGTAACATGTGGCGCGGATCACAGGTAACATATGGCGTGGATCACAGGTAACATGTGGCGCGGATCACAGGTAACATATGGCGTGGATCACAGGTAACATATGGCGTGGATCACAGGTAACATATGGCGTGGATCACAGGTAACATATGGCGTGGATCACAGGTAACATATGGCGTGGATCACAGGTAACATATGGCGTGGATCACAGGTAACATGTGGCGTGGATCACAGGTAACATGTGGCGTGGATCACAGGTAACATGTGGCGTGGATCACAGGTAACATATGGCGTGGATCACAGGTAACATATGGCGCGGATTAAAGGTAACATGGTGTGGGTCACAGGTAACATATGACGTGGATCACAGGTAACATATGGAGTGGATCACAGGTAACATATGGAGTGGATCACAGGTAACATATGGCGTGGATGACAGGTAACCTAACACCAGACAAAATTAACGTAGATATTTTGTTAAAAGAATCTGTACACTATTTTCCCCCTAACTAGTGTTCAGGTAGTTAAGGTATAACATCTCAATATAATCATCACGTCATTCTTGAATTTTATCTTAACCAGTTAGTGACAGTCCTCGACCTTCCCCCACGAGGAATTCTTTCACCTCAAAACAACTAAAAATTTAGAAAATTCCCTGAAATATAAAGTTAAATATTATTTGTCCCCCACAAGCTGACCTAATGAGTCTGCGGCGGCCATCAGTCATGCAATTAAAACACTAATTAACGATAAATAAGAACCAAGAAATCCGGGAAATCAGTTAATTAAGAGTTGGCGAGTTGTAAACCATCACTAAGGTGCGTTATGTTGTCTGTATCTAAGTAAAGTGTGTTGGTTTATTGTCCTTCCTGACTTCCTTCCTTCCCTTCCCTCCTGCCTCTTGTCTTCCTTCCCTCCCCTTCCTGCGTCCCTCTTGCCTTTCTCCCCCATTCTTCCTGCCTTCCTCTTCCTACTTCCTCCCTCACTCTTGCCTTCCTTCCTCCCTCCCTCACCCCCCTCTTCCTTCTCGTGTTCTTGACCGCGTGTCTATCGTCTAACACTAGCTTAACACACGGACAAGACCTGCCAACTAATTTCTACTACTGAACTACCACACGGGGCAGTTAACTACACTACTTTATTACCTTTAATTAAAAATACACAAATTAGAGCAATATAATTTTTCTATTCAATTAATTCCCACAGAAGGACGAAAACTTATTAAATATAATTAACAAACATACATTTAAAATATTACGTATAATTTGCATTTAATTAAGTACTACACTGGGAGGGAACCTTGTCTCAGATACATTTAGTTAACAAATACAAAGAAAAACTGTTATTTATATGTAATTTTTATTTACTCCAAGAACTTTCATTATTCAAACTAGAGACTGATGAAAGGGGGTCGACTGTAACTCAACTTCCAAAGTACAGTTTTATTTCACGCATAGTAAAAGCGAAACTGGCTTTAGTCAGGTCAGACGCCATTAACAGTAAATTATTCCGTATTACAGATGCACATCTTTTACACGAGATAAAAATTAAACCCGTCTGACTGAGGTCTCACTGAGGGAAGTTGTGTGTGTGTGTGTGTGTGTGTGTGTGTGTGTGTGTGTGTACGTGAGTGTGTGTGTGTGTGTGAGTGTGTGTGTGTACGAGTGTGTGTGTGTGTGTGTACGAGTGTGTGTGTGTGTGTGTGTGTGTGTGTCATCAGGTGCAAGCCAACTGCGGGCAAGATTGATGAACCATGGCACTACCCCCCTCCCCCAGGCCGCACTACCCCCCTCCCCCAGGCCGCACTACCCCCCTCCCCCAGGCCGCGACACTGATGAAAATATCCGAGAAACCAAAGCGGCGTGATTAATGCAGCTGCTGCCTCCCTGAGAGACGCGGATTACCATTATGTATTAAAGCCAAGTTCACGTGTGAGTGACCTTGCCTGCCCTGGCCTGCCCTGCCCTGCCCTGCCCCCACCCTGCCCCGCCCGAGGAGATGACTAGCGGTGGTGATCGCTTCCCCCCTTGTGGTACTCCAGCTAAAGCACGGGACTCCTCTGTGCTGCTGGGGAAATATCCCTCACACGGTGTATACTGGACACGCATACTCGTATCCTTTAAATGTTCTATAACAAAGGTATATACATTTATTCACTTTATATATACTATGCGAGTATTTTTAATGGAAATAGAGAAAGGGAGATAGAGAATAGTTGAACATTAGCAGAGTATTATAACAGATGGAGACAGACAGACATACATCAAAGCCAAACGCAGGTTGTTGGGTGTTTGTCTGATCGTCACTTATAATGAAGCTGACCAAGAGTATGCAGTACCTTTGACCCTTTGAGTACGATTACAACCCTCATAGTACGATGCCAAACCCCCGAGTACGATGCCAACCCCAGAGTATGTCAAACCCCCAGAATTCGATGCCAAATCCGAGTATGACGTATTAACCCACTGATTAACACATCTTCAACTCATGAGTACGATGACTTAACCCCTCAAGACAGGGTTAAGGCAGGAGGATTTAGTTCGAGTTAAGGTAAATAAAGAAAATCCCTTACTAAACCCTAAAAAAAAAACCCTTAAAGGTAAGTAAAAATATCCCTTACTCAACCCTAAAACCCCTTTAAACGCGGCTCTGACAATGCATATATTTCATTAAGTACTTCAAGATTAAATAAATTTGCATACATGAATTACCCATAAGGTCACGTTGCTGTAATTCGGTCACCAACTGGTAGAGAAGAGCAAAAAAAACACACACACACACACACACACACACACACACACACACACACACACACACACACACCTAATAAATAATAATTACATCAACTTGTGGTGATGTTAGTTTGAGAACAACAAAAAGATTCATCTCAAATTACGAGCGGAATATTGTGTTTAGTGCGTCAGCCAGGTGTGTGGCTCTCACCTCTCCCTGTTGCTGAGAGAGAGAGAGAGAGAGAGAGAGAGAGAGATCCTTGACTGGTGGCGGTGTATTCCAAAATCATGGGGGAGTACGCAGGTGGTGTGTGTGACGGGCTGGGGTAGGGGCGGGCGGGGTGGGCGGGACGAGGTGGGGGCTGGGGCGAGGTGGGGGCGGGGTTAGGAGTTAGCTAGGACAAGGGGCGGAATAAGGGAGCCTAGGGAAGTGGGTAGGTATCACAGTGGGAAGGGAGGAAAGGAGAGAAGCAAGGCAGGGAGAGATTTGTAACAGGACTGCCTTCCATCTTCTGCTTAGGTATGGCGGAGCAGGGCGGGGCGGGGCGGGGCGGGGCGGGGCGGGGTGTGGCAGGAGTGCAGCGGAGGAGCGAAGTGGGTGAGGGGGAGGGGGCCACGAGGACTTCTACAGGAGTACGACTTAAAGACGTTCACCTGGACGGGCAGGAACGACACTGTGCACCCACCAGGGCAGGTCACTCACCCACAAGAGAGAGAGAGAGAGAGAGAGAGAGAGAGAGAGAGAGAGAGAGAGAGAGAGAGAGAGAGAGAGAGAGAGAGAGAGAGAGAGAGAGAGAGAGAGAGAGAGAGCACAGGAAGCAGGGAAGGAGGAGGAAGAGAGGGGAGGATATAGAAGAGGGAAGGAGCAGATGAAGTAGAGGAATCAGGAAAGAGGAACAAGAACGAGGGAACCATGACAATGTGGGGATAAGAAAAAAGAGGAAAATGACAAAACAATGAGAGGAAGGAAGGAAGGAAGGAAGGGAGGAAGGAAGGAAGGAAGGAAGGAAGGAAGGAAGGAAGGAAGGAAGGAAGGAAGGAAGGAAGGAAGGAAGGAAGGAAGGGAGGGAGGGAGGGAGGGAGGGAGGGAGGAAGGAAGGAAGGAAGGAAGGAAGGAAGGAAGGGAGGGGAAGGGGAGGGAGGGAGGGAGGGAGGGAGGGAGGAAGGGAGGAAGGAAGGAAGGGAGGGAGGGAGGAAGGAAGGAAGGGAGGGAGGGAGGAAGGAAGGAAGGAAGGAAGGAAGGAAGGAAGGAAGGTAGGTCAGTAGAGAGTATCAAGATCCTCACGGGGCCAGGAGGAGGAGAACGGCAGCGGCTCCATAAACTAGTCAGTCACTGCCATAATTACCTACATCAAAAATTACGGCAACAGTTAAGGGATAATTAACAAAGAGTGATCAAAGACAGGCACGGCAGCCCCCCCCCCCCCTCCCCTCTCTCTTCCTTCCTCCCACTCTCTTCATCCCCTCCTTACTCTCACTAACTTTTCCTTCCTTCCCCTCTTTACTTCCCTCCATCTCTCTTTCTACCTACCTACCTACCTCCTCTCTTTAGTCATACCCCTCCCCCTTCTCCCCCTTACCACCCTTTCTCTCTCTCTTTCTCCCCTACCCTACCCCCCATGTCTGCCCTCTCTCTCTCTCTCTCTCTTTTCCTCCCCCGTCACTGACCCTCCCCTCTCTCTACCTTCCTCCCTCCTGCTCACGTCACGGAAAGGCCCAGGGGTGGAGTCTCTACTGAAGTCTTGCGGTAAGAGAGAGAGAGAGAGAGAGAGAGAGAGAGAGAGAGAGAGAGAGAGAGAGAGAGAGAGAGATTATGAAGGCAGGTCAAGGTAAAATCCCAAAGGAGAAATAAGGTCACAGAACAAGAGAGGTCACGGGAAGGAACACAACACTGAGGCAGAGAATCATTAGAGAATGATATAACGCTATCATGGGTTAACATCATGGTAGTAGCAAGGTATCATGGCGGGGGGAAAGAAAAGAGAAAAAAGATGTAATGAAATGTGAAGAGTATGAGAGAGGGTGGTGGGGGGAGGGTGGTGGGGGAGGGTGGTGTGGGGAAAGGGGGAGGGAGAGGGGGGGGGGGGGAAGGGTGAGTAAGGGCCTCCAGTCCCCCACCAACAACATGGGCTGGAGCCGCACAGGACAACAGCCTCGTAAATAACACTAACAGGGAATTGTCCATGAAGAGTGGAGACTTCAGTGGCAGGTTTTATATAACACCACCACCACCACCACTACTACTACTACTACTACTACTACTACTACTACTACTACTACCACCACCACCACCACCACTACTACTACTACTTTTTTTTTAATGGCCTCCAGCCTCCCCCAATAGCCACACCTTCGCCACCATTTAATTACCTTAATATTAAATATCCTAATACATAAGTAGCTATCTTATCTGTGTTAAATTAGTTGAGCCGCAGATCTATGCGGCATTCAGTGACTGTAGCCTCATAGTCAATATCTGCAGCAGTTGTCGGAGTAGGGGCAGAAGCTCTCGTTCCCCTGAGGCAGAGCAAAGCCAACTACTACGACTACGACTACTACTACTACTACTACTACTACCACCTAAAACCACCACCACCCCATCTTCCACAACCAGCACTACCACTAAAACCACCCACCATTTCTGCCTCCACCATTACCACCCTCACCCACATTCACTATTATTCACCATTCTTGTTTCCACCGCCACAATTACCATCACTACTATCACCATCACTATCACCACCACCACCCACCATAACTTCTACCATTACCATTACTCACACCACCACCACCCACTAGGGAACGGGGACAGGGTGGCTCCAGCGAATAACAGAAGGTGTGGCAGACGGAGACAGAGTTGTGTGGCTGCGGCCGGCGGGTCTTTATTCGCCTCCAACCAAGAAAAAAAAATGTTTTGTTATGGTGTAGTGAGGAAAAAAAAACACGTGACGGGACTACACTCTAAGTTACTGTTATTAAGTCAGGCTCAGCTGTATCGTGCCGGGCTGCGTTTAAAATTAGTTTGTGAGGATATGAATGATGTTGCTTTGTACCAGTGGGGTGGGGGTAACGTCTGTTGGGTGGGGTGGAGTCTGGGAAGTTGGGGTGACGTCTAGGGAGTTGGGGGTGGCGTCTAGGGAGTTGGGGGTGGCGTCTAGGGAGTTAGGGGTGGCTTTTGGGGTGGGGGGGGTGACGTCTGGGAGGGTGGGGGTGGCGTCTGGGAGAGTGGGAGTGGCGTCTGGGGTGTGTAGGTGGCGTCTGGGGGGTTGGGGGTGGGGGCCAGTTAGCTAGCTCTCCAGGGTGTGGGTGGCTGGCTGGCTGACGGGCGGGCGGGAAGGGGAGGGAGGGGAGTGTCTCGTGGCACCAGCAGCACCCCCGGCCACTACCTGCCCTGCCCCTGCTTAAAGACGATAGTTCCCCCTTCCTACACCAATTGTGGCATAGTACGCTCGTCTGCCGTCACCCGGGAGAGGAGAGAGAGAGGGAGGGGGGAGGAGGAGAGGGAGGAAGGAGAAAGGGAAGGCTGGAGTTTCAGGTTCAATTGAATTTGACCTGCAACACTACAGTACCATGACAGCCTCTATATTACCCACACATAGACAAACCAATTCTCTACACTTAAAAACTTATACATATAAATAAAATAATAACACAACGCGAGTGATCTGGAACACAACTAAAGCGATAGTTATCCGTTTATTGACAACTCGATAATGGTTTGTTCTTGACACACACACACACACACACACACACACACACACACACACAGGTTGGGAGGCACAACAGACACTCATCAATGAATTGCCCGGGATCGCGAATTTTCAGGGGTGTGAGGCGACCGTCCAGAGCCTCACATGTAGGAGTCTCGGGGACTGTCAGGAGGGAATGAGCCACATCAGTCACGGGCGTCTAACCTCTGTGAGACGGGTGTTTTGCCTGGGGGAATTTATCTGGGTTCTGTTGGGTGTGTCTGGGTTCTGTTGGGTGTCTGGGTTCTGTTGGGTGTCTGGGTTCTGTTGGGTGTGTCTGGGATCTGTTGGGTGTGTCTGGGATCTGTTGGGTGTGTCTGGGATCTGTTGGGTGTGTCTCTGGGGAGGGCGTGGTGGACGTACATATGGGAGGGAAGGGCGTGGTGGACGTACACAGATGGGAGGAGAGGGCACGGTGGACGTACATAGATGGGAGGAGAGGGCGTGGTATACGTACACATGGGAGGGAAGGGCGTGGTAGATGTACACATGAGAGGGGAGGGCGTGGTGGACGTACACAGAAGGGGGGAGAGGGCGTGGCGGACGTACACAAATGAGAGGAGAAGGCGTGGTAGACGTACACATGGGAGAGGAGGGCGTGGTAGACGTACACATGAGAGGGGAGGGCGTGGTAGACGTACACATGAGAGGGGAGGGCGTGGTGGACGTACACATGAGAGGGGAGGGCGTGGTGGACGTACACATGAGAGGGGAGGGCGCGGTGACGGAGTATACATAGGTACTGCTGGACTCCCCATAACTATTGTGATAAAGGAGGCGTGTGAGGGAAGTGTGAGGAGAGGTCGATGGCAGGGTGAAGAGAGGGGAAGATGGCAGGGTGAAGAGAGGGGAAGATGGCAGGGTGAAGAGAGGGGAAGATGGTAGGGTGAAGAGAAGGGAAGATGGCAGGGTGAAGAGAGGGGAGGATGGCAGGGTGAGGAGAAGGGAAGGTGACAGGGTGAAGAGAAGGGAAAGTGACAGAATGAGAAAAAAAAGGAGGGAGACACGATGAAGAGAAGGAGGGTGAGAAGGCATGAGGCAGAGAGAGGCTTACCTGTCCCGTACTTCACGAGTCTCTACATCAACACCCTCCTCACCCCATCACCCTCCTCACCCTATCACCCTCCTCACCACATCACCCGCCTCACCCTACTCACCCCATCACCCTCCTCACCCCATCACCCTCCTCACTCCATCACCCTCCTCACCCCATCACCCTCCTCACCCTCCTCACCCCATCACCCTCCTCACCCCATCACCCTCCTCACTCCATCACCCTCCTCACCCCATCACCCCATCACCCTCCTCACCCCATCACCCTCCTCACCCCATCACCCTCCTCACCCCATCACCCTCCTCACCCCATCACCCGCCTCACCCAATCACCCTCCTCACCCCATCACCCTCCTCACCCTCTTCACCCCATCACCCTCCTCACCCCATCACCCTCCTCACCCCATCACCCTCCTCACCCCATCACCCTCCTCACCCGCCTCACCCCATCACCCTCCTCACCCCATCACCCTCCTCACCCCATCACCCTCCTCACCCTCTTCACCCCATCACCCTCCTCACCCCATCACCCTCCTCACCCCATCACCCTCCTCACCCGCCTCACCCCATCACCCTCTTCACTCCATCACCCTCCTCATCCCATCACCCTCCTCACCCTCTTCACCCCATCACCCTCCTCACCCCATCACCCTCCTCACCCCATCACCCTCCTCACCCCATCACCCTCCTCACCCCATCACCCTCCTCACCCCATCACCCTACTCACCCCATCACCCTCCTCACCCCATCACCCTCCTCACTCCATCACCCTCCTCACCCCATCACCCCATCACCCTCCTCACCCCATCACCCTCCTCACCCCATCACCCTCTTCACCCCATCACCATCCTCACCCCATCACCCTCCTCACCCATCACCTCTCACCCCATCACCCTCCTCACCCCATCACCCTCCTCACCCCATCACCCTCCTCACTCCATCACCCTCCTCACCCCATCACCCTACTCACCCCATCACCCTCCTCACCCCATCACCCTCCTCACTCCATCACCCTCCTCACCCCATCACCCCATCACCCTCCTCACCCCATCACCCTCCTCACCCCATCACCCTCCTCACCCCATCACCCTCCTCACCCCATCACCCCATCACCCTCCTCACCCCATCACCCTCCTCACCCTATCACCCTCCTCACCCCATCACCCTCCTCACCCCATCACCCTCCTCACCCGCCTCACCCCATCACCCGCCTCACCCCATCACCCGCCTCATCCCATCACCCTCCTCACCCTCTTCACCCCATCACCCTCCTCACCCCATCACCCTCCTCACCCAATCACCCTCCTCACCCCATCACCCTCTTCACCCCATCACCCTCCTCACCCCATCACCCTCCTCACCCCATCACCCTCCTCACCCCATCACCCGCCTCATCCCATCACCCTCCTCACCCTCCTCACCCTCTTCACCCCATCACCCTCCTCACCCCATCACCCTCCTCACCCCATCACCCTCCTCACCCCATCACCCTCCTCACCCAATCACCCTCCTCACCCCATCACCATCCTCACTCCATCACCCTCCTCACTCCATCACCCTCCTCACCCCATCACCCTCCTCACCCCATCACCCTCCTCACCCCATCTCCCTCCTCACCCCATCACCCGCCTCACCCTATCACCCCATCACCCTCCTCACCCCATCACCCTCCTCACCCCATCACCCTCCTCACCCCATCACCCTCCTCACCCTCTTCACCCCATCACCCTCCTCACCCCATCACCCTCCTCACCCTCCTCACCCTCTTCACCCCATCACCCTCTTCACCCCATCACCCGCCTCACCCCATCACCCTCCTCACCCTATCACCCTCCTCACCCCATCACCCGCCTCACCCCATCACCCGCCAAACACCATTTAAGATAGTCTATTCAATGCAGTTAGAGGTAGAGGGTAGTTAACCATTTTAAAGATGCGAGGATTGGTGACAAGTGCATGTAACCATTGTTTACATCAGTGGCACACCTTGAGCATTGACCCTCACAGGTGTATCGGGGCGAGCCGGGGCGGGGTGAAGCGGGGCGAGCCGGGGCGAGGTGAAGCGGGGCGAGCCGGGGCGAGGTGAAGCGGGGCGAGCCGGGGCGGGGTGAAGCGGGGCGAGCCGGGGCGGGGTGAAGCGGGGCGAGCCGGGGCGAGGTGAAGCGGGGCGAGCCGGGGCGAGGTGAAGCGGGGCGAGCCGGGGCGAGGTGAAGCGGGGCGAGCCGGGGCGGGGTGAAGCGGGGCGAGCCGGGGCGGGGTGAAGCGGGGCGAGCCGGGGCGGGGTGAAGCGGGGCGGGGCAGGTAGGCAAGGGTGTGGTCCTCTAGGCCTATCATATATCCTCGACATAATAAGAATAAATGAAGGTTTTTTACCGCCCACTATTCCCTCATGAGACTCATCCCCGGAATTACTTCACCGCTTGTCTCTTATTTTCCTCCTTTACTCATTCTCGTCTCCTCCTTTCCTCACCATTATCATTATCTCCTTAAATAAAATATCTTTATCACTTTCTTCCAGTTCCTCTTTCTTATTATCGTCTCCTCTTCTCCCTTCCTCACAAGATCCGGGACACGTTCAGAATAACATGGAAATTAAGTGAAATGAAGAAAATAGCAACAATGAAGGTCTAGTCCGTGTAATGGTGGTGGTGGTAGTAGTGATGATGTGGTGTGGTGATGATGATGAAACTGGTGATGGTGATAATGGTGTCAGTGGTGGTGGAGGTTTGACCATTAGTTAATGAAGTCCGCGGTGGTACAGGTAAGGCGACCGACCACCTGCCCTACAGTATGTGCCGCGCCCTACTGCCTCTCACCCTCCATGATCCTCACCCTCCATGATACTCACCCTCCATGATCCTTACCCTTCATGATCCTCACCCTCCATGATCCTCACCCTCCATGATCCTCACCCTCTATTATCCTCACCCTCCATGATCCTCACCCTCCATGATCCTTACCCTTCATGATATATCTCGACTTTAGCAAAGCCTTCGACAGAGTACCCCACGAAAGACTAATTAGAAAGGTAGAAGCTCATGGCATCAAAGGTGACATCCTTAAATGGATTAGGGCGTGGTTACAGGACAGGAAACAGCGAGTGAGCATTAACGGCACTACGTCCCATTGGAGCAACGTCACAAGTGGAGTTCCCCAAGGGTAAGTACTTGGACCATTATTGTTTATTATATACATAAACGACATAGATATCGGCATAGACAGCAACATAAGTAAATTTGCTGATGATACTAAAATAGGACGTGTTATCAAATCTGACGAGGACTCGGCAAAACTACAGGAGGATCTAAACAAATTTTTCGAATGGTCTGAAAAATGGCAGATGAAATTCAACATTGACAAATGTAAAGTACTCAGTATAGGGAATGTAAACAGGGAAACCAGATACCAGATGAACAACGATGCCATAGAGAAATCCGACTGCGAGAGAGATTTAGGAGTAATGATAAGTAGGAACCTTAAGCCAAGTAAACAATGTGTTTTTGCTCGTAACAAGGCTAATAAAGTACTTGGGTTCATACAAAGGAGTGTTAGTTACAAGACTAGCGAGGTCATCCTAAAACTGTATCTTGCTCTTGTGAGACCACACCTGGATTACGCAGTCCAGTTCTGGTCACCGGATTACAGAATGGATATAGAATCCTTGGAAAGAATCCAGAGGAGAATGACAAGACTAATCCCGGGTATCAGGAACCTTGAGTATAGAGACAGGTTAAAGCATCTTAATTTGCACTCCCTTGAGAGACGTAGAGCGAGGGGCGACCTGATAGAGGTGTATAAATGGAAGGCAGGGCTAAACAAAGGGGACATTACAAAGGTACTCAAATTATCCAACCAGGAGCGAACTCGTAACAATGGTTTTAAATTGGACAAATTTAGATTTAGGCGTGAAATAGGTAAACACTGGTTTGGAAACAGAGTAGTGGATGAATGGAACAAGTTACCAAATATCATCATTAACTCGAATACGCTGAATTGCTTCAAACATAGGTTGGATGCTCATATGAGCAATAGGGGTTGGGTGTAAACGGGACTGCCCAGTATGGGCCAATAGGCCCGCTGCAGTTTCCTCCATTCTTATGTTCTTATGTTCTTATGATCCTTACCCTTCATGATCCTCACCCTCCATGATCCTCACCCTCTATTATCCTCACCCTCCATGATCCTCACCCTCCATGATCCTCACCCTTTATTATCCTCACCCTTCATGATCCTCACCCTCCACGATTCTCACCCTCCATGATCCTCACCCTTCATGATCCTCACCCTCCATGATCCTCATCCTCCATGATCCTCACCCTCCATGATCCTCACCCTCTATTATCCTCACCCTCCATGATCCTCACCCTCCATGATCCTCACCCACCATGATCCTCACCCTCCATGATCCTCACCCTCCATGATCCTCATCCTCCATGATCCTCACCCTCCATGATCCTCACCCTCCATGATCCTCACCCTCCATGATCCTCACCCTTACTACCTCACTACTATTGCGGGGGGGAGAGAGAGGCGGCAAGTACTAACGAAGGAGGACCTACGGGAGGTATATAAGTCAAAGGAAGGAAGAAAGGAAGGAAGGAAGGAAGGAGGGAGGAAGGAAGGAAGGAAGATCACTTATCATGACTGTGACGCTAGATACAATACCAATGCTAATAGTGATGATAATAACAACAATGATAACAAACAGGAAACAACTTGGATAACAAGGATAACTTCTCGTGTATCACTAACAAGTCTAGCAGAGTCTCCCCTCCTCTCCTGGTGTGTGTGTGTGTGTGTGTGTGTGTGTTGATTTGGTTGGGTCAGGTAATGCAGGTGAGGTTGGGTCAGGTAATGCAGGTGAGGTTGGGTCAGGTAATGCAGGTGAGGTTGGGTCAGGTAATGCAGGTGAGGTTGGGTCAGGTAATGCAGGTGAGGTTGGGTCAGGTCGCCAGGCAACACCACCACAACACACCACCTGCGTGATACACCTCCCTGTGGAGAGAGAGAGAGAGAGAGAGAGAGAGAGAGAGAGAGAGAGAGAGAGAGAGAGTTTTCACAGGACCCACAGACCATCGAGCGACACCCACCACACACCTGACCTGCCAGGACCAGGAGGCGCCGTGGGTGAGGCAGAGTCAGGAGGACAGGGGGGCCTAGGCTAGAGGACCTCACCTGCACCAATACTAACTTGCTTCAGGGCAGGGCGGGGCCTTCAGTATAACCGGT
The DNA here is from genome assembly GCA_958450375.1 of Homarus gammarus. NCBI lineage: Eukaryota > Metazoa > Arthropoda > Malacostraca > Decapoda > Nephropidae > Homarus > Homarus gammarus. The sequence goes on along the minus strand of CAUDMG010001799.1, from coordinate 2,470,488 downwards.
TACAAGGAAAAGCGGGGCAGGTAGCAGCGTGACGTAACCGGTCTCGGGAGCTGCCACAGTAAACGGTTGCGGGTGTAATGAGAGGGGGAGGTGGGCCAGGCCGCAGGGGTAGCTGCACAATAACCAGTTACAGAGTCCAGGACGCCAACCCCTGACAGGTTCAGAGGCACACGCTCAAGCAGGAACCGGCTTCAGGACGGAATAAGTAACCGGTTGCAGGAGAAAAAACAAAACAAAAGAATGGGGGGGGGCTGTGTGTTGCGGGGGTGGGGGGGCTGTGTGTTGCGGGGGTGGGGTGGGTGGGAGGGGGGGCGGCCGGCGCCAGACGGGCGGGTGCCTGCAGGCTCCTGCCCGACTGCCACTAAATGACCCGGGCCAACCTGACCCCTCCACCAGCGCTCATAATTGCCGCGCCGCTACACCAACCTTTAATAACACGATACTCTTTATATTTAGCTCGTCCTCCCTCACGCTACCTCCCTACTCCAACTCGGTCTCTACTCACCTATCCTGGCCTCGTATTACCTCCACTCACCTTCCCTCTCGGTAACCTCACCTGACCTCTATTACCTCTCACACCTGGCTTAAATTACAGCAGTGGTTCACCTATAACACTTACACTCCCCTACACCCCAAATGAACACAACCTACATCCAATATACAAGCAGACTACACACACACACACATACACACACACACATACACACACCTCAAACCCCACATTTACATTCCTGTATCACTGACGCATCGACAATCACCACCTGACAACACCCAAGAATCTAAGTCGGCGACGGTGGCGGAGTAACCAAGCAGTCTACACACACACTAAAACAGTCAGACACGACGGAGGTATGCCGACGTGTGTACTACCGAGGGGGGAGGGGGGGGGGGAAGGGGTGTGGAGGGGGGATATTCACATCAATACCTGTTCTCATTACTGCACCTTCCCCCCCCCCCCCCCCCTCCCTCCTTCATACATACATTCCACGACTCTGCGTTACTCAATATTCATCCAGTCTCTGTTTATTCTATGCATTTGTTTATTCCATTATACGTAACCCCCATTCTTCCTCGGATCTACCAACACATACATACATACATACATACATACATTACAAAGGTTTCCCCTCACCGTACTCATTGCTTCTTCCCCTCACTCTCTTTATTCCCCACATTCTTCCCCTTCCCTCACCCGTTCCCCTCACATATACAGTATATCCTCAAGGTGCCCTTATTGTACCCTTTCCTTCCCCTCACTCTCACCTCTCCTCACCTACTCTCCATTTCTTCGCATGTTTCCCCTCGGGCACCAAGTCTCTCTCTCTCTCTCTCTCTCTCTCTCTCTCTGCGTTCCACTATTTCCACGCTTTCCTTCCCTTCACTCTCCCTTTTCCATGCTACACACTCTCTCTCTCTCTCTCTCTCTCTCTCTCTCTCTCTCTCTCTCCGCCACGACATGATAACAATACCTCGTAATATTGCTATCTTCCTGGTAGTTCAAAGTCAGGTTAGTTATCCTCTAAGTTAATATCCCGACATCATAACGTTATCTTCTGCCATATATGAAGTGGTTAAAGTTACGATATATGATGGTTAGAGCGATAAGGTTGAAAATACCAATATCTAACGAAGGAATTTTAGCTTCTCGTCTTCAATGTCCCAATATCGTACCGTTATCCCCGGGAGTAAAATGTAAGACAATTCAGTAACTTGGACGGAAATCGAGGAAATTCCCCATTTTCTCGGAATTATCTGCCGAGTTTTCACCCAGAGCCATTAAAAAAATTATTTGACATCTTAAAAAATCGTTTAATAACTCGTGGGGAAAATTCGAGGAAAATCTCCCGTTTTCTGGGGACTTTATTCAGCTCTTCCGGACGACGCCAAACATGAGAGGATTAATAAGTTGAAATTTGTTTAATAGATCACAGGAATTTTTAGGGAAAAGATCTGGGGGAGTTTTCGATGAGCAATAAATACGAATCGGAATGTTGATCTAAATATAAAAAAGATTAAAATAAAACAAAAACAGGAACAGTAACACTAATCCGGTGACCCAAATATACTGTACATAAAACCTAGTTAACACAACACACACACACCTGACTCCCCCGTACGATACACACACATGACTCCCCCGTACGATACATACACCTGACTCCCCCTTGACCATCATCCGGGGGTAAACAAGAAGCCATCATGAGTGTGGGGGATGTGATCAAGACGCCATCATGAGTGTGGGGGATGTGATCAAGACGCCATCATGAGTGTGGGGGATGTGATCAAGACGCCATCATGAGTGTGGGGGATGTGATCAAGACGCCATCATGAGTGTGGGGGATGTGATCAAGACGCCATCATGAGTGTGGGGGATGTGATCAAGACTCCATCATGAGTGTGGGGGATGTGATCAAGACGCCATCATGAGTGTGGGGGATGTGATCAAGACGCCATCATGAGTGTGGGGGATGTGATCAAGACGCATCGAGTGGGGGATCAAGACGCCATCATGAGTGTGGGGGATGTGATCAAGACGCCATCATGAGTGTGGGGGATGTGATCAAGACGCCATCATGAGTGTGGGGGATGTGATCAAGACGCCATCATGAGTGTGGGGGATGTGATCAAGACGCCATCATGAGTGTGGGGGATGTGATCAAGACGCCATCATGAGTGTGGGGGATGTGATCAAGACGCCATCATGAGTGTGGGGGATGTGATCAAGACGCCATCATGAGTGGGGGGATGTCAAGACGCCATCGAGTGTGGGGATGTGATCAAGACGCCATCATGAGTGTGGGGGATGTGATCAAGACGCCATCATGAGTGTGGGGGATGTGATCAAGACGCCATCATGAGTGTGGGGGATGTGATCAAGACGCCATCATGAGTGTGGGGATGTGATCAAGACGCCATCATGAGTGTGGGGGATGTGATCAAGACGCCATCATGAGTGTGGGGGATGTGATCAAGACGCCATCATGAGTGTGGGGGATGTGATCAAGACTCCATCATGAGTGTGGGGGATGTGATCAAGACGCCATCATGAGTGTGGGGGATGTGATCAAGACGCCATCATGAGTGTGGGGGATGTGATCAAGATTCGTGTTCCCCTTTTTAAACTAATTTCAACCCATAACATCAAGAAATACTGGGTTATACCTCCGGTGAGTATACTAACTAAAGAACGAATTATACACCGGGTGAATATACCAAGCGGAAACATCAGTAGTTAATGTGCGGGGGGAGAGAGAGAGAGAGAGACCACCCACTCTCTATTTCCCTGCTCTCTTACCTCCACCTATTCTCCCTCCCTCCCTCCCTCCCTACCTATACACCCTAACCTGCCTGCACCACTCCCTCCCTCCTTAATTCCACCCTCTCCCTACCTCCACCCTTGTGTCTCTCCCTCCTCCTCCTCCTCCCCTCCATTGTTAACCTGAACTCGTCACCCTTTCCTCTTTACTTATCCTCCTCTTCCTCTTTCTCTTCCTTAATTTTCTCCTACACTTCCTCCTTTCATACTCTGCTCCTCCTCGTCCTCTTTTTTTCCTTCTTCATTATTGTCCCTATTCTCTTCTCCTACCCCCTCCCCTCCTCATTCTTTTTCTTCACCACTTTTTTCTTCTTCCTCCTCCTCCTCCTCTGGCTCCCCCTACCCTCCTCCTCTGGCTCCCCCTACCCCCCTCCCCCTCCTCATCGACGCCCACCACTCACATTTCTTCCCCGTGGCTGAGTTTATAAAGTGCTGGAACGCTTTATTTAACGTTTAAGGGAACAGTATTGCGAGTGTGTCCAGCTCTGAGCTAGGGGGAGGGGGAGTGGGGGAGGGAGAGTGGGGGAGGGAGAGTGGGGGAGTGGGGGAGGGAGAGGGGGAGGGGAGTGGGGGAGAGTGAGGGAGGGAGCGGCAGAGTTGGGGAGACAAGGGGAGAAGGGAAAATGGTAAGAAGTGAAAAGAGGGGGAAAGGAGGGGAGAAAAGGAGGGGAGAAGATGGACCCTGATTTGGTGGGGTGGAGGGGTGTGGATGAGGAGGGGAGAGAGTTATGAAGGCCACGACACGGCACACGGGCTGCTGCGTGTGAGTGCATTATGGTATCTTGTTCATTCTTACACTAATGTTTGCAACCAATGTTCGTGTACCTCTCAACCTTGCTTCCTCAAAACACTATGTCTTTTTATTGAATTTTCACATAATTACGAAGCTTGTACACACACACACATACACTCACCCACACACCCACTCACACCCACACCCACACACCCACACCCACACACCCACACCCATACACAAAGTAAATACAGTTTGCGTCACTTGTCCTTGAATTAATTAACACGATGATGGGATTCAGACAACAACTAGCAATAGGAAGCAGAGAATAGCTGGTGAACATAGCAGCAGGATGAGGGGAAGGGGGGGGGTGCATGAGAGGGCACCATCAATACCTTACTTCGACCTGGTGAATTAGTACGGGGGAGGGGGGAGGGGTGGGGGGGTCGAGGGAATGCAACACACACACGCAACTCCCTCACCTCACCTCACCTCACCACTGTCCTCCTCTTGTACTGTTTTGTGGTTGTCTGAGCTGAATGATCATCTCTCTCTCTCTCTCTCTCTCTCTCTCTCTCTCTCTCTCTCTCTCCCTCAACCACAATAATATTAACAAACTAAACATCACCTCCAATAGGGTAATGGTGAAGACTGGAAATTTCTTATAAATATTTACCACCGAGCAAATGATTATAACGTTTGTAAACTTAAATAACAACTAAACAAATGGATGTTCCTCGTATTGCAACACCTGTTATTATTATGGGGATGAACTACGTCTTACTACACACTGTTCTATCATCGTCAATCGTTATCTACCTCCACTACACCTCACCTGAAGTCACCTTTTTCTACACCCCACCCACACCTCACCCTACCCTAATTTTCCTCCTCTCCCCTCCCCCCCCCCCCCTCTCTCTCTCTCTACCTTATTTCAACACCTGTCTAAACCACCTCCCCCCTCTCCATACCTGACCATCCGCCTTCACTCACCTAGCCGCACTTTACCTCCCTCCCCACGCCCTACACCTGTCTAGCCCTTTCCGCCTCTCTTCTGCCTCACAGCTGACCACTACTGCACCACCTCCACCCGTCCCCTCCCACACTGACCACCTCCACCACCTACAGCTCTCCTTCTTCCCTCCCACACTGACCATCACCTCCACCACCCCCTCCTGGCCCCCCTCCCTCGCCTCACAGCTGGCCTGGTCCAACACGCTCCCTCCATTACGATCATTGACCACAGTGACACTGCCAGACGCCTCACAGATTCACCCACACACCGACCCAGGGGAGGAGAAGGTGGCAGGTGAGGGAAGAAGAAGGAAGAAAAGCAGAATAAATAAAAGGAAAGGAGAGGAATAAGGAAGATGTGAGGATAAAGAGGAGCAGGAGTGAGGAAATGGATTGGGTGGGTGGGAGGGATAGAGGGAGCCTCACCATTCACTAATAAAGTCAAGGCACCACAACTCACCACCAGCCACCATCAGAACGCCAACATAAACAACACTAAAATGAGGACAGCTGGAGCATGACGCTGACTTTGTTTACATGGAATCAGCTGGGGGAGTGTCAGCTGGGCGAGTGTCAGCTGAGAGGGGGGGGGGGGTTGATGGTGGTCCCTGCCACCGAGGAATGACGCGCCACAAAGCTGGTTTGACCTGTGTCCCTGTAGCTACCAAGGTGTGTGTGTGTGTGTGTGTAGATGAGTGTCTGTAATGGTGTGTGTGTGTGTGTGTGTGTGTAGATGAGTGTGTGTGTGTGTGTGTGTGTGTGTAGATGAGTGTGTGTGTGTGTGTGTGTGTGTGTAGATGAGTGTGTGTGTGTGTAGATGAGTGTGTGTGTGTGTGTGTGTGTAGATGAGTGTGTGTGTGTGTGTGTAGATGAGTTTGTGTGTGTGTCTGTAATGGAGTGTGTGTGTCTGTATAGTGACATACCAACCAACCTCCAACAGTACACAGACAGACAGACGCTTCCTGGTTGAGTCTTTAAAAAGGCTTCTTCTTCATGTTACCTGAACTAACGTTCGTGGGATAGGCCTAACTGATATGAACGGAGGGCTAACACGACAAGTGAGGCGTAGGCCTAGCTGGACCTGGTCATGACTCACTACCTGCTGCCTCACCTCTACAGTATATAACACGTTTAATGAGTTAATTATGGCCGTGTATTATTACTATTGTCAATATTATTATCATCATCACCTTAAACTGAATCTACCTCCCATCACTTCTCTCGCTTCCTCTCACACATACCGCCTTCCTTCCCTTCCTCCCTCACACACACCCTTCCTTCCCTTCCACCCTCACATACCGCCTTCCTTCCCTTCCTCCCTCACATACACCCTTCCTTCCCTTCCTCCCTCACATACCGCCTTCCTTCCCTTCCACCCTCACATACACCCTTCCTTCCCTTCCACCCTCACATACCGCCTTCCTTCCCTTCCACCCTCACATACCGCCTTCCTTCCCTTCCTCCCTCACATACACCCTTCCTTCCCTTCCTCTCTCACATACACCCTTCCTTCCCTTCCTCTCTCACATACACCCTTCCTTCCCTTCCTCCTCACATACACCCTTCCTTCCCTTCCACCCTCACATACACCCTTCCTTCCCTTCCTCTCTCACATACACCCTTCCTTCCCTTCCTCTCACATACACCCTTCCTTCCCTTCCTCCCTCACACACACCCCCTTCCTTCCCTTCCTCCCTCACATACACCCTTCCTTCCCTTCCACCCTCACATACACCCTTCCTTCCCTTCCTCTCTCACATACACCCTTCCTTCCCTTCCTCTCTCACATACACCCTTCCTTCCCTTCCTCCCTCACATACACCCTTCCTTCCATTCCTCCCTCACACACACCCCCTTCCTTCCCTTCCTCCCTCACACACACCCCCTTCCTTCCCTTCCTCCCTCACACACACCCTTCCTTCCCTTCCTCCCTCACATACACCCCCTTCCTTCCCTTCCACCCTCACATACCGCCTTCCTTCCCTTCCTCCCTCACACACACCCCCTTCCTTCCCTTCCTCCCTCACACACACCCCCTTCCTTCCCTTCCTCCCTCACACACACCCCCTTCCTTCCCTTCCTCCCTCACATACACCCTTCCTTCCCTTCCTCCCTCACATACCGCCTTCCTTCCCTTCCTCCCTCACATACACCCTTCCTTCCCTTCCACCCTCACATACCGCCTTCCTTCCCTTCCTCCCTCACATACACCCTTCCTTCCCTTCCACCCTCACATACCGCCTTCCTTCCCTTCCTCCCTCACATACACCCTTCCTTCCCTTCCACCCTCACATACCGCCTTCCTTCCCTTCCTCCCTCACATACACCCTTCCTTCCCTTCCACCCTCACATACACCCTTCCTTCCCTTCCACCCTCACATACACCCTTCCTTCCCTCCACCTCACTACACCCTTCCTTCCCTTCCACCCTCACATACACCCTTCCTTCCCTTCCTCTCTCACATATACCCTTCCTTCCCTTCCACCCTCACATACACCCTTCCTTCCCTTCCACCCTCACATACACCCTTCCTTCCCTTCCACCCTCACATACACCCTTCCTTCCCTTCCACCCTCACATACACCCTTCCTTCCCTTCCTCTCTCACATATACCCTTCCTTCCCTTCCTCCCTCACATACACCCTTCCTTCCCTTCCACCCTCACATACACCCTTCCTTCCCTTCCTCTCTCACATATACCCTTCCTTCCCTTCCACCCTCACATACACCCTTCCTTCCCTTCCTCCCTCACGTAATCCCTCCTACTGGTTCTTAATTTATGCAGGTTTAAGTTCCGGTTCCAGATCCCCCCCCCCCCATCTCTCTCTCTCTCTCTCTCTCTCTCTCTCTCTCTCTCTCTCTCTCTCTGACCATGACCCTGGCCGTTCTTTGGTACAACAACTCTCCAAGCCTTTCTCTCTGTCCTGCGTGGCAGTGAGAAGTGATACCACCCTCAGTGTCAAGACCTGACTGAATTACTCAGAATAGGCAAACTGTACTACAAGCTCTGCCAATAAATTTGTGAAACTAAAAAACAAAATTCTCTCCACTAAACACCTTCCCCTCTCTACTACCCTCTCCTCACGACGCCTTCCCCTCTCTACTACCCTCCCCTCACGACGCCTTCCCCTCTCTACTACCCTCCCCTCACGACGCCTTCCCCTCTCTACTACCCTCCCCTCACGACGCTTTCCCCTCTCTACTACCCTCCCCTCACGACGCCTTCCCCTCTCTACTACCCTCCCCTCACGACGCCTTCCCCTCTCTACTACCCTCCCCTCACGACGCCTTCCCCTCTCTACTACCCTCCCCTCACGACGCCTTCCCCTCTCTACTACCCTCCCCTCACGACGCCTTCCCCTCTCTACTACCCTCCCCTCACGACGCCTTCCCCTCTCTACTACCCTCCCCTCACGACGCCTTCCCCTCTCTACTACCCTCCCCTCACGACGCCTTCCCCTCTCTACTACCCTCTCCTCAATATACTAACCCCTGATCGCTTCCCCTCTCTCTAAACTGACCCCATAACCGTTTGTCCCCTCTATACACAAACCTCAACTCCCCTTCTCTTCTATAGTCTAGCTCTTCCTTACACTTCCCCTCTTCTCTCTCTCTCTTTCTCTCTCACCTTCCTATGCCATCATCCTTATGCGTTCACTCTCCCCTTCCTTACTAAACCACTATCCCATGACCCCTCACCCTCTCCCCTCTCTAGTGTGACTACTCAGCCCTCACTCTCCCGGGTTTTCCCTTCCTAGAGTGACCTCTCATTCCCCATTCTCCTCTAGCAAGTGACCTCTCACCCTCCCCTCCCTAGTGACCTCTCACCCTCCCCTCCCTAGTGACCTCTCACCCTCCCCTCCCTAGAGTGACCTCTCACCCCTCACCCAGCGTATAATCACAGCACTCATCAGCCTCCCTGGACCAGCCCAGTAAGTAAATAACACTGTATATTTAGCCTCCGCCCCATAACTGACCACAACTGAGGGAGACTGTGCACCAGGGCCGAGTGCACCAGGGCCGAGTGCACCAGGGTCGAGTGTACCAGGGCCGAGTGTACCTGGAATGATTGTACCTGGGCCGAGTGTACCAGGGCCGAGTATAACAGGGCCGATTATAACAGGGCCGAGTGTAACAGGGCTGAGTGTAGCAGGGCCGAGTGTACCAGGGCCGAGTATAACAGGGCCGAGTGTAACAGGGCCGAGTGTAACAGGGCCGAGTGTAGCAGGGCCGAGTGCACCAGGGCCGAATGTAACAGGGCCGAGTGTAACAGGGCCAAGTGTACCTGGGTCAAGTGTACCTGGGCCGAGTGTAACAAGGCCGAGTGCACCAGGGCCGAGTGTAACAGGGCCGAGTGTAACAGGGCCGAGTGTAACAGGGCCGAGTGTACCTGGGCCGAGTGCACCAGGGCCGAGTGTACCTCTCGCTATGGTCACTGCAGTACCCTCATAAATGACCTTTAATGACCCGTATGGTCTGCAGTCACCTTCCCTCCCCTCCCTCAAGCCCTCTCTCTCTCCCCTCCCTCAAGCTCTCTCTCTCCCCTCCCTCAAGCCCTCTCTCTCTCCCCTCCCTCAAGCTCTCTCTCTCCCCTCCCTCAAGCTCTCTCTCTCCCCTCCCTCAAGCTCTCTCTCCCCCCTCCCTCAAGCTCTCTCTCTCCCCTCCCTCAAGCTCTCTCTCTCCCCTCCCTCAAGCTCTCTCTCTCTCCCCTCCCTCAAGCTCTCTCTCTCCCCTCCCTCAAGCTCTCTCTCCCCTCCCTCAAGCTCTCTCTCCCCTCCCTCAAGCTCTCACTCTCCCCTCCCTCAAGCTCTCACTCTCCCCTCCCTCAAGCTCTCTCTCTCCCCTCCCTCAAGCTCTCTCTCTCCCCTCCCTCAAGCTCTCACTCTCCCCTCCCTCAAGTTCTCTCCCTCCCCTCCCTCAAGCTCTCTCTCTCTCCCCTCCCTCAAGCTCTCTCTCTCTCCCCTCCCTCAAGCTCTCTCTCTCCCCTCCCTCAAGCTCTCTCTCTCCCCTCCCTCAAGCTCTCTCCCTCCCCTCCCTCAAGCTCTCTCTCTCTCCCCTCCCTCAAGCTCTCTCTCTCTCCCCTCCCTCAAGCCCTCTCTCTCCCCTCCCTCAAGCTCTCACTCTCCCCTCCCTCAAGCTCTCTCTCTCTCCCCTCCCTCAAGCCCTCTCTCTCCCCTCCCTCAAGCCCTCTCTCTCCCCTCCCTCAAATTCTCAACACACATACTCCTCTTCCCTAAGCCCCCCGTCCCCTCACTTTTCCTCTCCCCTCTATCTCTCCTCAATCATCTAGTCTTCCTTCCCTCTTCTAACGTTGGTCACTTGTATCGCCATAACCTTCTTTCATCGTCTCTTATTCTCTTTAGTCTCTCGTTGTTCTCATCCTCTTTTTTTTTAACTCTTATCCTCTTTCCTTTCCCCCCTGTTACAGTCTTTATCCGTGTTTTCTCTGTTATTCTTTTGTTTTCCATTTCACGCCCTTATCTTCTTCTGTTTTTATTCTCGTTTCTCTATTTGGTTACCTATTTATTTCATTATTTCCTGGTTCCACTGTTTATCTTTTACTCTCTCTCTCTCTCTCCCCTCATTCTACTGACCCCTCTTGTCATTTCCCTATTTCCCCCTTTCATCCCCTCACTTAATGTTCCCCCTGCTTAACTTTCCTTTCCTCTTCTCCCCTCATTTATCTCTTCATCCTTCCATTTAACCTTCTTTATTTCTTACTTCTCCATCTACACCCTTCATCAAGTGTCCTCTCTCTCTCTCTCCGCCTTATTCTCCATTTCTTTAATTCTTCCTTTAACACTGTTTCCTAGTTATTATTGTTTCTTTGCCTTTTTTTTTATTTCCTAAGTTTTATTCATATTTTTTTTTTAACTTGCGGCTCTCTCTCTCTCTCTCTCTCTCTCTCTCTCTCTCTCTCTCTCTCTCTCTCTCTCTCTCTCATATAGTTTATCTAAGTTTTCTCTCTCTGTTTCTCCTCCTTTATCTCCCTCCCTCCTTCAACACACCATTACCAGTCCCTTGGCAGTTGTAAATATACCGACGTGCTGACATTAAGAAAATACAAGCTCATTATTTCTAAGACAACTTGATATAATAATAATAATAATAATAATAATAATAATAATAATAATAATAATAATAATAACAGCACCAGTCACACACCCACCTCACACCGCCAGCCTACCACCCAACTATCGACTCTATGACCCGTTTATATTAACTATGCAAAGTTAATTAAACAATTTCTGGTCGGCCGTTTGATGGAGTTAAAAAGTTCAGCTGATGAGAGAAGTCCATTGTACCTCTTAGGGTGTCAGTAAACGTGGTGTGGTGGTGGTGGAGATGGGGTGTGGTGGTGGTGGTGATGGGGTGTGGTGGTGGTGGAGATGGGGTGTGGTGGTGGTGGAGATGGGGTGTGGTGGTGGTGGAGATGGGGTGTGGTGGTGGTGATGGTGTGGTGGTGGAGATGGGGTGTGGTGGTGATGGGGTGGGGTGATGGTGGAGATGGGGTGTGGTGGTGGAGATGGGGTGGTGGTGGAGATGGGGTGGTGGTGGAGATGGGGTGTGGTGGTGGTGGAGATGGGGTGTGGTGGTGGTGGAGATGGTGAGGTGGTGGTGGTGATGGAGTGTGGTGGTGGTGGAGATGGGGTGTGGTGGTGATGGGGTGGGGTGATGGGGTGGGGTGATGGGGGAGATGGGGTGTGGTGGTGGAGATGGGGTGGTGGTGGAGATGGGGTGTGGTGGTGGTGGAGATGGGGTGTGGTGGTGGTGGAGATGGGGTGTGGTGGTGGTGGAGATGGGGTGTGGTGGTGATGGGGTGTGGTGGTGGTGGAGATGGGGTGTGGTGGTGGTGGAGATGGGGTGTGGTGGTGGTGGAGATGGGGTGTGGTGGTGGTGGAGATGGGGTGTGGTGGTGGTGGAGATGGGGTAGGGTGGTGGTGGAGATGGGGTGTGGTGGTGGTGGTGGAAATGGGGTGTGGTGGTGGAGATGGGGTGTGGTGGAGATGGGGTGTGGTGGAGATGGGGTGTGGTGGTGGTGGAGATGGGGTGTGGTGGTGGTGGAGATGGGGTGTGGTGGTGGAGATGGGGTGTGGTGGTGGAGATGGGGTGGGGTGGTGGTGGAGATGGGGTGGGGTGGTGGTGGAGATGGGGTGTGGTGGTGGTGGAGATGGGGTGTGGTGGAGATGGGGTGTGGTGGTGGTGGAGATGGGGTGTGGTGGTGGTGGAGATGGGGTGTGGTGGTGGTGGTGGAGATGGGGTGTGGTGGTGGTGGAGATGGGGTGTGGTGGTGGTGGAGATGGGGTGTGGTGATGGGTGTGGTGGTGGAGGGGTATGGTGTTGTGGTGGTGGAGGGGTATGGTGTTGTGGTGGTGGAGGGGTATGGTGTTGTGGTGGTGGAGGGGTATGGTGTTGTGGTGGTGGAGGGGTATGGTGTTGTGGTGGTGGAGAGGTGTGATTGTGGTGGAGAGGTGTGGTGGTGGAGAGATGTGGTGGGGTGGAAGGGCATGGTGGCGTGGTGGAGAAATGTGGTGGTGGAGAGGTGAGATGGTGGAGAGGTGTGGTGGTGGTGGTAGTGGAGGGGTGTGGTACTAGGAGGTGTAATGGAGAGGTGTGGTGCTGGAGGTGTGGAGGGAAAGACACGCCGTTAACACATCCTTCTGCCACACCCTCAACAACAGCGCCTCCTTTCCATATGCTCTCTCTCTCTCTCTCTCTCTCTCTCTCTCTCTCTCTCCTGTGAGACGAAAGAGGGCCACATCATGGATCTGGCCAGCCTGTGAGATGGGAGAGGGCCACACCATGGTTCTGGCCAGACTGTGAGGAGAGCAGGTCACACCATGGGTCTGGCCAGCCTGTGAAAGTAGAACGGGCCACACCATGGGTCTGGCCAGCCCCGTCAAAGAGAAACACCAGGTTAACCTCTCAATCGATACTCCCCGCCCAGCCAACCTCCGGCCCACTCCCTACACCGGGCAGGAGTGGTGAGAGTAGTAGTGGTGGTGAGAGTAGTGGTGGTGGTGAGAGTAGTGGTGGTGGTGAGAATAGTGGTGGTGGTGAGAGTAGTGGTGGTGGTGAGAGTAGTGGTGGTGGTGAGAGTAATGGTGGTGGTGAGTAGTGGTGGTGGTGAGGATAGTGGTGGTGGTGAGAGTAGTGGTGGTGGTGAGAATAGTGGTGGTGGTGGTGAGAATAGTGGTGGTGGTGAGAATAGTGGTGGTGGTGAGAGTAGTGGTGGTGGTGAGAGTAGTGGTGGTGGTGAGAGTAGTGGTGGTGGTGAGTAGTGGTGGTGGTGAGAGTAGTGGTGGTGGTGAGAATAGTGGTGGTGGTGGTGGTGGTGGTGAGAATAGTGGTGGTGGTGAGAGTAGTGGTGGTGGTGAGAGTAGTGGTGGTGGTGAGAATAGTGGTGGTGGTGAGAGTAGTGGTGGTGGTGAGAGTAGTGGTGGTGAGAGTAATGGTGGTGGTGAGAGTAATGGTGGTGGTGAGAGTAGTGGTGGTGGTGGTGAGAATAGTGGTGGTGGTGAGAGTAGTGGTGGTGGTGAGAGTAATGGTGGTGGTGAGAGTAGTGGTGGTGGTGAGAGTAGTGGTGGTGGTGGTGGTAGATGAGGTACTGGTAATAGTTTCTGGACGTTGGTTGTGGCACACTGGTAGTTTAATTGGTTATAGAGCCACATCACCCCTCCCCCTCCCCCCTCTTCCTCAGCCCACCATTCCAATCCTCACCCCAGTTATTCCACCCGATACCATTCCTTTTTTCCATCTGTCACTCTTACCAATCTTTACCCCCCCCATCCCCCTCACCACCCCCACCCCATCCCCTTCACCCCCCCCCCCACCACACGGACCAGTAACAATCAAACATTTCGTGACCTAAAACAATGTTGATATTCAGGAACATTAAACATTCCGTGGACAAGAAACATCTAGAACCTCCATTAAACATTAGGAAAAAAAAATAATCGGAAAGAATATTAGTACTGGATACACAAACCAAATTTACCTGAACCTTAAATTAATATGACCCCAGAATACGTTACGTGTGTGTGTGTGTGTGTGTGTGTGTGTGTGTTGGAAGAACACTTTTAAAATGACTCAGAGTAAATTATTCTTCAAATACAAGAACTTAACGCTACAGTGGAGTACAGAACTAAGAGTAAGGTCATGAACTAGGGTGAGAGGTCAGGGTAGTAGACAGAAGAGGTCAGGGCAGTACAGTAGAGGTCAGTGTAGTAGTACAGTATAGGTCGGGTTAGTACAATAGAGGTCAGGTTAGTACAGTAAAGGTTTGGTGAGTACAGTAGAGGTCAGGGTAGTAGTGCAGTAGAGGTCAGGGTAGTAGTGCAGTAGAGGTCAGAGTAGTACAGTAGAGGTCGGGACAAGTACAGAGGTAATGCGGCGCCGGGCTGTGAGGTCAGGCGACTGGACAGACACAATCGATAAGTTTGCGTGAGTCTGTATGCTGCACCCCGGTACCCCCCCCCCCCCACCCTCTGAAGTCTGCACGCACGCTATCACTACCCCTGGCCCCCACCCCACCCCAATCCCACCCACACACCCGTCAACTACCCCTGCTCCACCCCACCCCACCCACACACCCACCCGTCAACTACCCCCGCTCCGCTCCGCCCCGCCCACACACCCGTCAACTACCCTTGACTCCACCCCACCCACACACCCGTCAACTACCCTTGGCTCCACCCCACCCACACACTCATCAACTACCCTTGGCTCCACCCTACCCACACACCAGTCAACTACCACTGCCCCACCCCACCCACACACCCGTCAACTACCCCTGCTCCACCCCACCCACACACCCGTCAACTACCCCTGCTCTGCTCTGCTCTGCTCAGCTCCGCTCCGCCCCGCCCACACACCCGTCAACTACCCTCGGCTCCACCCCACCCACTCACCCGTCAGCTAACCTTGGCTCCATCCCACCCCGCCCACACACCCGTCAACTACCCTTGGCTCCACCCCACCCACTCTCCCGTCAGCTAACCTTGGCTCCATCCCACCCCGCCCACACACCCGCCAATAATCAGAAGGTTCGCCGTCCTAACAGATCCCAACCTACAGTATAACCTAGCCAACCTAACCTAACCGCAAAGACTGGGGCCCAGCGTTCGGTACACGTGCTGCTGTACTCTTAATTCATACACGGTACGTTAGCTCTCTGTAACAAGGGGCCGTGCACCCTCTTCCTCTACCACGTGCACCTAACCTGAGACGGCACACTGCTCCCTTACCTTGCCTACACGCCATCAAGTGAACCACACACACACACACACACACACACACACACACACACACACACACACACACACACACACCAGGTAACACGATAGCCAGAGAGAGGCAGGAGGTAAACACTGTGTGAGGGTCGACCAGGTAGGGGAGTATAGCAGCCCACCTGTACACCGCCAACCTCCCCTCACTCCTCCACCGAACCCACACACCCCTCACCACCACAACCCACATACCCCTCACCACCACAACCCACACACCCCTCACCATCACAACCCACATACCCCTCATCATCACAACTCACCATCACAACCCATACACCCCTCACCATCACAACCCACACCCCTCACCACCACAACCCACATACCCCTCACCACCACAACCCACACACCCCTCACCATCACAACCCACACCCCTCATCATCACAACCCACACACCCCTCACCATCACAACCCACACACCCTCACCATCACAACCCACACACCCCTCACCATCACAACAACCCCCACCACCACAACCCACACACCCCTCACCGTCACAACCCACACACCCCTCACCGTCACAACCCATACACCCCTCACCATCACAACCCACACACCCCTCACCACCACAACCCACACACCCCTCACCATCACAACCCACACACCCCTCATCATCACAACCCACACACCCCTCATCATCACAACCCACACACCCCTCACCATCACAACCCACACACCCCTCACCATCACAACCCACACACCCCTCACCACCACAACCCACATACCCCTCACCACCACAACCCACACACCCCACACCATCACAACCCACACACCCCTCACCATCACAACCCATACACTCCTCACCATCACAACCCACACACCTCTCACCACCACAACCCACACACCCCTCACCATCACAACCCACACACCCCTCACCATCACATCCCACACACCCCTCACCATCACAACCCACACACCCCTCACCATCACAACCCACACACCCCTCACCATCACAACCCACACACCCCTCACCATCACAACCCACACACCCCTCACCATCACAACTCACACACCCCTCACCACACACCCACACACCCCTCACCTCACAACCCAACACCCTCACCATCACAACCCACACACCCCCACCACCAACCCACACCCCTCACCATCACAACCCACACACCCCTCACACCCACCCACACACCCCTCACATCACAACCCACACACCCCTCACCATCACAACCCAAACACCCCTCACCATCACAACCCACACACCCCTCACCGTCACAACCCATACACCCCTCACCATCACAACCCACACACCTCTCACCACCACAACCCACACACCCCTCACCATCACAACCCACACACCCCTCACACACAACCCTCATCATCACAACCCACACACCCCTCACCATCACAACCCACACACCCCTCACCGTCACAACCCACACACCTCTCACCACCACAACCCACATACCCCTCACCACCACAACCCACACACCCCTCACCATCACAACCCACACACCCCTCACCATCACAACCCACACACCCCTCACCATCACAACCCACACACCCCTCACCACCACAACCCACACACCCCTCACCATCACAACCCACACACCCCTCACCACCACAACCCACACACCCCTCACCATCACAACCCACATACCCCTCACCATCACAACCCACACACCCCTCACCATCACAACCCACATACCCCTCACCATCACAACCCACACACCCCTCACCATCACCACCCACACACCCCTCACCATCACAACCCACACACCCCTCACCATCACAACACACACACCACTCACCACCACAACCCACACACCCCTCACCACCACAACCCACACACCTCACCACCACAACCCACACACCCCTCACCACCACAACCCACATACCCCTCACCATCACAACCCACACACCCCTCACCATCACAACCCACACACCCCTCACCACCACAACCCACACACCCCTCACCACCACAACCCACACACCCCTCACCATCACAACCCACACACCCCTCACCATCACAACCCACACACCCCTCACCACCACAACCCACATACCCCTCACCATCACAACCCACACACCCCTCACCCACAACCCAAACACCCCTCACCACCACAACACCCCTTACCACCACAACCCACACACCCCTCACCACCACAACCCACACACCCCTCACCACCACAACCCACACACCCCTCACCACCACAACCCATACACCCCTCACCACCACAACCTAACCTCCACGCTGCTCACCATTTCAACCTAACCTAAGACATATCCGCAATACGCATTTCCATCATCTAACTTATCCCACATCTATCCTCTCTCTAACCCACAACTATCCTCTTCTCACTCTTCCTTAAACCAGGTCACCGTAGAGCTTCACAGTAACCAAGGTACAATGTGCACACCTTCCTCCCACCACCACCTGGCCGCTGTCAGGCAACTTCCGTCACTCTTATAAAGCGCCTTACCCACCCTAAAACCCCTCCCTATGCCTCACCCTACACCATCAACCCTCCCCCAGTACTACACCTACCTCTGCCTCACCCTACACCATCACCCCTCTCCCAGTACTACACCCACCTCTGCCTTACCCCACACCACCACCCCTCTTTCATCTCCTCCCCTGCACCCCAACCTCGTGTTTCCTGATAAAAAAATAAAGACCCTAGGAACACCAACTACAGCAGCAAGTTCCTCCCAAGTACCCCAGCCAAGTATACTAGGGACGCCACGACCTCCTGTACCGCATTATATCAGGTGCCATGACCCCCCTCCTCCACGACACACTACAGTGGTAACCAGCGGCTTTACCCACCTACTGTAGAGCTCCTCCCCTTTTCTCCTTACCCCTCCTCTTTCTCCTCAAGCGTCTCATCTATCCATCTCTCCCCCCCCCTCCAGGTAAAAATAAAAACTTGCCACACATAAGACGTCAGGCGGGAATGCAATAAGCCACAAGACCACGACAGGTAATATCATGCAAATTTATTTATTGAGTTAATACTATATGCATGACTAACGTTGACAAAAATTTATACAATATTTATAAACAAGGATGATCAAGGCTTAAGTTACTGGGCTGCCTTAAGCTGTAGGTGCAGAAAATAAATCCCTCATGTGCACAAAACGCTATCAGTTCAGGTCAGGAAAGATGGTTTGACTAGATGAAGCCAAAACACTAATGACCTGACCCATGACGCCCCCCCCCCCCCGTGACACTACTGACTGTCAAGTGATCAAAGGTAACGTAATGACCAGCTAGATGTATGACACTAAACGAAACTCAACTACAACATCTAAGACATAATATCGCCGGGAAATTTACAGAAGAAAATAACAAGCGAGAAAATTATGACACGTGCAAGAAAAATAAATAATATAATCACACGACAATATTAACACATAATTTATATTTTTTCCCGAATATTTAATTAACTTATAAAGTGTGCCATAGTCTCGAACACGTGATGTATTCCCGAATGTATAAAATTAAATGTTTTAGAAACCTGAAAAAAAGTGGTAATTTACTACTCGAATAACCATGAGAAATATTTAATACCAACTAGATTGTAAGCGTTTGTCTGAAGCTAAACACACGTTATGTTCCCCAGAGCGTTCACCCACCCACCACCCCTCCTCCAGGTGACGAGGACGAGGACGTTGGTTAATGTACTTATGCTCCATGAAAATGTGCTCTCCCTCCCTCCATCATCCTGACGGTGGCGTGAGGTGCTCCCCCCTCCCCCCCCCCCCACCTTCCCTCTCTGGTGTGTGTAGGAGGGCAGTCACGGAGGGGGAGGGGGGGAGGAGGAGGAGGCGGGGAAGAGGGAGGGGACACCAAAAGAAGAAGCATGAAAAGGAGGGTTATGATAACGGGAAGAGGATAGAAAAAGAAAAGAAGGGAGGGAAGAGGAGGTGGGAGAGGTGAAGGAGGAAGAGAAGGTGGAGGAAGAGGAAGTGGTGGAGGAGTTGTTAGAATACATTGTTATCGGAAGTTGTGGGGGGAGTTTCGTGGGGTGGGCGGAAGTGACTGGTAATGTCGACAATGACCGTAAATGAAAACCAAAAGCAACAGAACTACCGGAAGAAAACAGGTGAACAACCGGAAGTAAACAAGTAAACTACCGGACATAAACAAGTAAACTACCGGAAGTAAACAAGTAAACTACAGGAAGAAAACATGCTAACTACAGGACGTAAACAAGTAAACTACCGGAAGTAAACATGTTAACTACCGGAAGTGTGCTCGTGAACTACCGGAAGTGGAAGAGCGATGGCGGAAGTGAAACAGATAATTAGCAGTGGTAAAAGAAGAAAAAACAACCGGAAGTGACAAAGAAAGTTACCGGAAGTGTAGGACAGTGACCGGAACCACTGGCGACGTGCTGGGGTTTAATTCCCCCCCCCCCCTCCCACAATGAACGTAGGTGGGGGAGGGGTTAGAGGAGAAGGTGGGGGTGGGGCTGAGGAGGGGTTGGTAGAGAGGCTGGGGAGGGGCTGGGGAGGGGCTGGGGGAGGGGCAGGGGGAGGGGCCGGGGGAGAAGCTGGGGGAGAGGCCGGTGCGGAGGTCATAATCCACATCGACTTGTGTTTCCATCAATCCAATTTCTGCAACAGCGGACGTCGAAAATGGAACCTTCCAAGCCAGTGACCAGCACCGCCTGATTCAACACACGCCGGGGGGGATATACCAGAGGCTTGTGTGTGTGTGTGTGTGTGTGTGTGTGTGTCTCAGGGGTTCTCCGGGTGATAAGAGATTGTTGGAGGTTGTTTTCTTTGTTTCTCTAATACGAGACTCAAATGATGGAGATTGCGCCATCGCCCCTCAAACATTATCCCCTCCCGCATTTTTTTTTGTGGGGGGGGGGGGCGGAGATTTTTGGAAATAAGGTCCATGTTGACACTCCCCCCTCCCCCCCCCCTTTGTCTTCCTCAAGTCTCCTAGGTGAGGAAAAGGTGTTACAGTACCCCACTAACCCACCATCCACAGAGTACGTACCTGGAGACCAAAACACCTTTGTGGAGGACGCTGGAGACTCATGTGAGGACAGGTCTCCAAGCATGATCTGGACACCAGTCAGCGAATTGTGGGGAGAAATACAATCAACTGGGGGAGCAAACTCAGCCATCAGGAGACGGACACTAATGAAATATAAGTGGGAGGGGAAATTCTGCGTGCTAAATAACTTTGTGGGACTAATGAGGCCACCAGGGGGGAGTGGGGGAGGGGAAGGGTGGGGTGACGAGGGGGAGAGGGTAGGAATGAGGGAAGGGGTGATGGGAGGGGGGGAGGGAATGGGAAGTGGTCAGGTCTGGTTATTGTGGTTCTATCTGGGGACGAATTTTGGTCGTGCAAGAACAACCGATTGTGTGTGTACCGTATAATATGAAAACACACACACACACACACACACACACACACACACACTTGAAGATGTTTATTTTATTTGAATCACACTCTTAAGGGAATTCTTAAAAGTTAGGTCACTCCTGCTGTCTGCTGTTAGGTCGCTTCTGCTGTTAGGTCGCTTCTGCTGTCTTGGTCGTCCCCCCTCCTCCACCATTCATTAAGAGCTCTTTACCAAGCATAATCCAATTCTCCCCAGACTTCCTCCTCCTACATCTCTCAGTATCCTTTCTGCCTACCGTCTTCCTCCTCTTCTCTCCTTCTCTCTTCTCTCCTGCTGCCTTTCCTTACCATTCGTTAAACTCCCTCCCACCTTTCCTTCTTGACATGTAAAGAAGCTCCCCTTCCTACAAGCAGACACGAGGGGAGGGAGGAGGGGGGGGGGAAGGGGTGAATGGAGAGTGGGGGGGAGAGGTGGATGAGAGGGAAGGAGAGGACTGGTCGATAGTATTACACCACACTCATTATATACAGATAAATGAAACACTAATACATACAAGGATAAACTATACATAAGAGTGAAGGATAAAATACACATAGATGTATAATAAGACATTGGGATAAACCTATAGATTACCCCCCTCCCCTCCCCCTCCCCCCTCCCCCCGGCTTATCTCACCCGATGACAATACACCTTAACAGAGGAGATTGGATTAAGGTAAGTTTGGTTAGGTTAGGTTAGATGAGGGTTTGTGTGGTTAATCTTAAGGCTAATTAAGCTGGGGGGAGGAGGAGGGGGGGGGGGTTGAATCCTCAGGCGATAAATATAAAGAAACACATAAATAAATAAATATATAATCACGAATATATGAACAAACGAGTACAAGTGTGGTAGTGATAGGCCCTGGCTCACACACACACACACACACACACACACACACACGATTCACCCTCAATGGTTTTCTGGGCATTAAACACTTTAATAAATGTCAAGGCTACAATTTGGTACATAGCTCCAGCAATGTAAGCGTTCTTGGGAGGTGACGGAGTGTGGCGGTCTAGTTAGCCTTGACTGGTTCGTTAAAAGTGACCATGTTTACGGATTCCGATCATAGCGTGTGTGTGTGTGTGTGTGTGTGTGTGTGTGTGTTGGTAGTGGTGTACATGTGTTCTATAGCTAAGTTTTCTACGCTTGTTCAGTTCTCGGTTAAGGAACAGTTGTAAATTACGTTCAAGGAAATGATTTGGACTGACTGGTAATAACTTAATATTTTCTACCATTTTTACGTAATAACAAACATTTCTTACAATACAGTGATGTATAATAACACACACACACACACACACACACACACACACACACACACACACACACACTAACTCGGGCGAGCAGTATTAATCAACAAAAACAATTAGCGTGGAAAAGTAACAATTAATAAGTCAGTTGGGTGTGGTGGTGGTTGCGGTGGTGATGGTGGTGATGATGGTGGTAGCGGTGGTAGCGGTGGTGATGGTGGTGATAATGGTGGCGCATATTTGACAAAACATTCTTTGATTTCTTGGCTCCTTGATTAATGAGGCTGTTACCACTTACCACTTGTAGCGCCCTCTACCACCACCAGTACCACTTACGACTCTCTCTCTCTCTCTCTCTCTCTCTCTCTCTCTCTCTCTCACACACACACACACACACCTGGGTACTAAAACTTCCCCATCAGAAACTACAAAAACAATAATCACCTGAAGAATAGACCCCCCAGCTTATTACCTCCCTAACGCTAACCCTAACGCTAACCTAACCTAACCTGACCTGACCTGACCTGACCTGACCTAACCTAACCTAACCTGACCTGACCTAACCTAACCTAACCTGACCCCCCTCCTAGGTAGCGTTAATGTGTTTAAAATCATCAGGTGAAAATATAAACTAAGAGGAGTTAATCTACAGGTGAGAAAATAATCCCTAATAGGTGCTATTTTTTGTAGACACTAAACCAAAAACTAAGACACAAATACTAAAAAAAAAAAACTAAGACTCGCATATATTAAAAATAACTAAGACTCACAAATACTAAAAAAAAATAATACTCACAAATATTAAAACAAATCACATTAAAAAACTAAGACTCACAAAGATTAACAAAAAATACGACTCAAAGATTTTTTTAAAGACCAAAGCCTATGACGTCACCCGAAGACTATTAAAAATACGAGAGTAAACTGGGTGTAAAGGGTCGTTGATATACACACATACAGCGTTACTCCCAGGTGTTGTGCTGGGTGTTGGCCACTCACCTGCGGGGGGAGGAAACAAAACATATGAGTGACAAGTCTTATGAGTAACAAGTCTTATGATAGGTATGAGTAACAAATCTTATAAGAGGTATGAGTGACAAGTCTTATAAACCTATGAGTGACAAATATTATAACAAGTTTGAGTGACAGGTCTTATAATGAGTAACAAGTTTTGTATAACAGGTATGATTAACAAGTCTTATAACAAGTATGCGTGTGTGTGTGTGGCCACAATGAACCTCGTGTCAACATTACCTGTTCAAACACCTGGTTGGGTTGACTCGCGTTATAATCCTAAAGAGAGAAGGAGAATGACGGGGGAGAAGGAGAATGACGGGGGAGAAGGAGAATGACAGGGGAGAAGGAGAATGACGGGGGAGAAGGAGAATGACGGGGGAGAAGGAGAATGACGGGGGAGAAGGAGAATGACGGGGGAGAAGGAGAATGACGGGGGAGAAGGAGAATGACGGGGGAGAAGGAGAATGACGCGTGTGTGTGTGTGTGTGTGTGTGTGTGTGTGTGGATCCAGTAAATTACGTTGGTTCACCTGGGGTGTCTAATCTTCAGGTGGTCCGTTATGTTTCCCCCCTCCCCAGTATATGGTAAATCAGCAACTCTCTTCCTCCCTCGTCGTCGTCACCACCACCAGCCCACATCATCATCATCATCATCCCACCACCACCACCACCACCAGCCCACAGCATCACCACCACCAATAGCACTAGCCCTCACCATCAATAGCATCACCACCACCAGCCCACAGCATCACCCCTCACCACCAACATGACGGCAGTGACGGAGGCAGCAGCGACGCCCTTGGGGAACACTAACCCAAACTCTATCGCACACGCTCAAGTTTTAATGGCATTTATTAGGGTGGGGCCGCGTGTCCCTCTGGTTATGGTCCGCCACCCACCACGTCCTCACCACTACCACCACGTCTTCACCACTACCACCACGTCTTCACCACTACCACCACGTCTTCACCACCACCACCATGTCTTCGCCACCACCACCACGTCTTCACCACTACCACCATGTCTTCACCACCACGTCTTCATCACTACCACCACGTCTTCACCACAATCACCACTACCACCACGTCCTCACCACTACCACCATGTCTTCACCACTACCACCACGTCTTCACCACTACCACCATGTCTTCGCCACTACCACCACGTCTTCACCACTACCACCACGTCTTCACCACTACCACCACGTCTTCACCACCACCACCACGTCTTCACCACTACCACCACGTCTTCGCCACTACCACCACGTCTTCGCCACCACCACCACGTCTTCGCCACCACCACCACGTCTTCGCCACTACCACCACGTCTTCACCACTACCACCACGTGTTCACCACCACCGCCGCCACCACGTCCTCACCACTACCACCACCACGTCCTCACCACCATCACCAAGTCTTCACCACCATCACCACGTCCTCACCACCATCACTTATTCATCCTGTTGCTCAAACCACAAGTTGGGAATCGGCTGCTGATAAGATGGAAGGACTCTCCTGATTGTGTGCTCGAGTGTATAGAGGAAGGAGGAAGAAAATTTGGCGAGACTCGTAGACTACCACAAACGCACTAGCGAGGATAACTCTCTCTCTCTCTCTCTCTCTCTCTCTCTCTCTCTCTCTCTCTCTCTCTTGGAGGTCTCCCTGGGGGTCCAATAAACCTAAGGGCAACGCACATCGAGTTTACGAGCGTGTCGCAGCAGAGGCTCTCCACCTGATGTTGGTTGCTACAGACACACACACACACACACACACACAGTAGAGGCCCTCCACCTGATGTTGGTTGCTATACACACACACACACACACACACACACACACAGTAGAGGCCCTCCACCTGATGTTGGTTGCTATACACACACACACACACACACACACACACACACAGTAGAGGCCCTCCACCTGATGTTGGTTGCTATAACACACACACACACACACACACACACACACACACAGTAGAGGCCCTCCACCTGATGTTGGTTGCCACACACACACACACACACACACACACACACACACACACACACAGTAGAGGCCCTCCACCTGATGTTGGTTGCCACACACACACACACACACACACACACACACACACACACACACCATCATATACTAGTGTTATATAAGCATCTTAGGGAACTACGATACAGAGCCCGTGGTGAGGGTTCTTCAGGAGGTGAGGACTTGATGTTGTGGGTGGTGAGGGAAGGACCTGGTGTTGTGGGTGGTGAGGGAAGGACCTGGTGTTGTGGGTGGTGAGGGGTAGACCTGGTGTTGTGGGTGGTGAGGGAAGGACCTGGTGTTGTGGGTGGTGAGGGGTAGACCTGGTGTTGTGGGTGGTGAGGGAGGGACCTGGTGTTGTGGGTGGTGAGGGGTGGACCTGGTGTTGTGGGTGGTGAGGGGAGGACCTGGTGTTGTGGGTGGTGAGGGAAGGACCTGGTGTTGTGGGTGGTGAGGGGTAGACCTGGTGCTGTGGGTGGTGAGGGGAGGACCTGGTG
>CAUDMG010001799.1:2410000-2440000 GCA_958450375.1 Homarus gammarus | reverse complement strand
CGACAAACCACAATGAACGCTTGCCTAGCCTCGGGTTACTTCCCAACTAAATTCAAAGAGGCCATTATTACCCTAACACCAAAACAAGGAAAGAACCCAGCCGTCCCACTAAACTACAGACCGATCTCCCTCCTCGAAGTACCAGGAAAAATCCTAGAAAAAATCATCCATAAACGTCTGAGAAATCACCTGGAAACAACAGAGTCAACTACAGACAATTCAGGTTCAGGAAAGGGAAGTCCACCACAACAGCGATAGCCCTGGCATGTGAAAACATAGCCAGAGCCACGGCGAGTGGTAGACAATGTAATCTAACTCTCTGGGATGTAGCGAAGGCATCTGACAAAGTCTGGCATGACGGTCTAAAATATAAGATCCTCCAACTCGGACTTCCCACCAACATTGAAAAGTTGTTTTGCAACTTTCTTGACGGCAGAAATGCCACACTGAGGGTAGGACAACACACAGGAGAGACCTTCTCACTCATGAACGGAGTCCCTCAGGGCAGCGTCCTCTCTCCCACCCTATATATTAACTACACAAGTGACACCCCGCCTCCCACTAGAATAGGTAACGAAGATATTATGTATGCAGATGACATCACTCAAATAACAACACATCAAGGAAAATCGCGAGCGTTACAGGTCGACAACACCAGGCGGGAATTAGAAAGGGTAAATAAATACAAAAAACAATGGAAAATCCAAACCAGTCTCTCGAAATTCACAGTGATACCCTTATGCAGAAGGAAAACCCATCCATTAGTAACCAATAATGCCTAGATAGAATTAAAAAGCAAAGGCACCCTCCTGGGCCTGCATATATCCACGACAGGTTACCCCCATCATGTCCACACCAGGAAGGAAAAGGCAAGAAGAGAGCTGAGAAAACTATACCGCTTTAAAGCGCTTCCTGAGAAAATAAAACTCCGCCTGGCGACATCATTTATCACACCGATATTAACTTACCCAGCAGTACCTCTTCATACTATGAGCACCACTCAAATATTAAAATTACAGGTGGTCCAAAATGAAGCCCTAAGATTCATCACAGGTGAAAGATACCCCTTCACCAGAACCACAGCCGAGATACATAGAGACCTGAAAATAAAACCCATCAACCAGCAGCTGCACACCCTGGCCAGCAAAATCTGGCAAAAGATAGAACGATCAGAGCAAGAACTACTTCAAAGACTCACACCAGATAACGACAACAACCATACATGGTTCCCAAAAAGTTACCAAATCTCAAAAGGTCCATTACCACCCCCGATCTACATGGCCAGGCAATAGAAAACCTCCCTAGACCAGCATCCGCCAGTAGGGTCGGCGGAATATGAAATAAGGCCCTTAAAACACCCATATATGGGACAGGGTAGGATGTCTACTGTAGTGCCTGTACCAACAGAAAATAACTAACCCATGACACAACCCTAACACTATTAGCCGAGCTAGACAGTCAGCCCGCCCTCTCTTACCTCCTCCTAAATTTCTTCAATTTCCGAACTATAACTTCCTTCCCCCACCTCTAATCTTCTTTCACCCCTCCTTTCTCTCTCTTTATAAAAAAAAACTTAGTGAAAGTCGCATTAAAACTCCGAGAATGACTACACACCCTGAGACGAAGACCTAAGGAGGAGGAGGAGGTATTATTCACGTACCTTACGCTAATACAAACTACCAGCTACTTAAAGTTGAGAACAGGAAGACCTGCTACTCTTCCTCCTCCTCCTTCCTTACACATCTATCTGGGGTGACGACTGTGATGACAGACTCTCTCTCTCTCTCTCTCTCTCTCTCTCTCTCTCTCTCGCTCATTAACACACACAACTGCCCGGGAAGGAGGGAGAACGTGAAGACCTGCTGCTCCCCCTTCCTTACATTAATATCCGGGTGGGGTGAGGAGGGGGAGGAGACGGCGGGAATAACTCCTCATCTTGGACAAAGTTGACGAAGTAAGGAAAACTTTTGATAGAGAGAGAGAGAGAGAGAGAGAGAGAGAGAGAGAGAGAGAGAGAGAGAGAGAGAGAGAGAGAGAGAGAGAGAGAGAGAGAGAGAGAGAGAGAGAGAGAGCAAAACTAAGAAATAAAAGATAAAGGAACATCTGGCGGTCATAATTATTATTATGACGATGATGATTATGATGAAGGTTATAATGACAATGATGACAACTTTACCACATCAGGCAGTCACTTTTGAGGGTAACCAAAATAATAAGAACAACAACAGCATGTTAAGCGTGTAGCCAAGGGTGACACAACCTTCACCCTGGCCACATACACGCATAAAACCACTTGCCTGTCATAACCTTTTATTTCGCCACTTACCACACAATGCCTGCCTCTTACGACCCGACAAAACTTCCGCCCATAACAACATGTTGTCGCCAGTTACTGCCCAGTCAACTCCTCCTCGCCATTTGCCATTTTCAAGTTCAAAAAAGATTCACGAAAAGTATTTAAAAGACGCAAGGTGGAGGATGAAAGGTGGGGGGGGGGGAGGGGGGGGACAAGGAGACAAGGGAAGGACATGACGAGGAGAAAGTCGCTTGTGGTAAAAACTTGAGAGAGAGACAGAGAGAGAAAGAGATATAAAAGATAAGAGACAGAGAGAGAGAGATATCCCCGATTAATTACAACCCATTTTATGTCCAGTTCACAGTAGTTCTTCAACACACAGCGTCGGGGAATGGGGGTCACACACACACACACACACACACACACACACACAACACACACATACACGGCAGCACGTTTAAAAAAGGTGAACACCGCAGCAATACCGGCATGGATTACCGACTGATCCCCAATATAACCCGTTTACCAATATTTATCAAATTCCACTTATTCCGCCACAACACATGGCAGCCACATACTGACTTCACGCCGCCCGCTGGGGATGAATAGTACAACAAAACTACCGCAACAGACACCAACAGAGGGCGCCGTTAAGTATACAAGATACCAAGAGGAACCAACAGTACCGTTAATCCATACAATAATTGACTAATAACTCTACATAACAAATACAAAGGTGAAACAGAACAGGTCATTGGCAGAAAAGTATCTGGTAATGAGTGTATGAACCAGTGTCACCTCATACAAGGCGGCACAAGTCAGCCATGAGTGTATGTATGTATGCCCTTTGTATGCCCCTGACCATACTTGGGAGCTGTAAGAAACTGTTCTCCCATGTAACACAAACATAGGGGTGTGTGTGATCCTTCCAGGCACCATACATGGGGGGGGGGGGGGGGGGGTGGGTGGTGATGTAAGGTCATAATGGGTGGCGAGTGATCAACGTCGAGACAAGAGACGCCATTAATGCTTCTGGTTAACGAGGAACTTCCCATCGTCCGGTAAACGCTATTTGTTATGTCCGCGGCACAGCCTTTCTCCCTGGAGCCCTGCCAACACTGCACACCAAGAGTGAGTAGTGATCTACTACTACTACTACTACTACTACTACTACTACTACTACTACTACTAATAAGATCCAATTGAAAACGAAGATAATCGAAATCAAAATAACTAATAAAAAAAAGTCCGGGAAAGGTAAGGGGGGGGATGTGGGAGGGGTGTGAAGGTAGGGGACAGGTAGATAAGGGGGAGGAGGGGGGAGGAGAGGGAGAAAATAAAAAAACAACAGTGAGAAATATTCTAACCCTTGAGCTTCTTGTGGCAGATGTACCCTGCTGGCTCCTCCCCCCCACTACCTGCTAACACACACACACACAAAGAAAGCTGGTGAAATAGATGTGGGGACAAAACTAGAAGAAAACGGTGACAGGAGAGGACTGAAGTGGCAGCTGTAGAAAACGAGCATGGGAGACGGGGAGACTTAACTAAACACACGAGGTGACAGAACGTACAGAAAACGGGCGAAAGAGACAGAGGAGATAACAGACGGGAGAGAACAAATGCAAAGGAGACGAATGAAGGAGATGGGAGAGCAGAAGACCGACACAGCGGAGGGGAGAAAAAAATGAGGATGAATAATGAGACAAGAGACACAAGGAACATAGGAGCAATAGTTTTTCACCAGAGACTTTGACGTCACTTCCCAGAGTCTCCATGGCCTTTACATCATTTTTTTTAACCTAACCTAACAAAACCTAATGTAACCTAACCTGAAAAACCCTAACCTACATTAACCAGACTTAACCTACCCCCCCTCCCCCTCTCCGGTAGCACTAGGGTATTTATTCGCCAGGTGTAATAATCTAGGAGGGCTAATCTTCAGGTGATTCATAAATTTATTTGACGATCCAGCTGGCCCTGAAAACATTACGAGAACCTCAGGAGAGTTTTTCGTCAACGTGAGGGTGAGACTCGGCCCTGAGGGTGAGACTCGGCCCTGAGGTTGAGACACGGCCCTGAGGGTGAGACTCGGCCCTGAGGTTGAGACTCGGCCCTGAGGGTGAGACTCGGCCCTGAGGGTGAGAATCAGCCTTGGGGGTGAAAATCGGCTGAGGGCGTCACGTGATAAGGATCTGCATTTTAAATTCGGCAGAGTTTCCTTCTTGGGTAAACTTCTTCCTTCCGCCGCGTCGTTCATAAGGTAATGTGATTATGTTAAATATTACGGCACGGGGGGGGGGGGGGGGGGGGGCAGTTAAGTGTTTTCTCATTTTACTATTGATAAGGTGACACACACACACACACACACACACACACACACACACACACACACACACACACACACACACACACTACTTAAAATAAATACTATTACACGTAATAAAATAACTTAAAATAGTATCTTAGGGATATAATACCAAAGTCAACGCCGAACCCCCCCCCCCCCCGCCCCCCCAGGAAAAAATAAAGAATCGTCCATCAGCCAGGTCGAGAAAGTCGGGCGCTGAGTTGACTGAAATATTAATAAATCAAACATAATCAGGAGAAAAATAATGCTCATTGTTCATTCCAATTACCGGGTAAATTACATCCTCCAATACCTGAATGGGTGACGAAAATACCCATAATTCAATCAGTTTTAAATAAATGAGTTCCCCATACAGAAAAAAATATGATTACACTAGCTAATTATACAGGTAATTTTGTACAGGTGTAATCAGGGCATAACTCAGGTGCCACGTCCGCTAGTATGACAGGTGGTCACCCCTTCCTCCCTCAGGTAGAGTCCATCATTGTTCCTCTACCCTCCAGCTGGTGTTGACGCGCCTTCCAGTACACACACTCAGGTAATGATATATCCTCCTATTACACACACACACACACACACACACACACACGATCCCATCTCGTGACATCATTCCCCAAATCTCTCTCTCTCCCCCTCAACACTGTCTGTACCCCCCACATGATGGATCAGTATCGGCCTCACCCTCTCGCCCGCCCGCCCGCATACACACGTACATACACACATAAATACATACATACATACATACATACATACATATATACATACATACATATATACATACACGCACGCACGCACACACACACACATATATTGCATGATAGAACGATCGTGTACTCCATCAAGTGACAACAAACATATCCCACACTGCCTCACCCCTACTACACTCAACCAACACCCCGACCACCACATAACACCCCGACCATCACATAACACCCCGACCACCACATAACACCCCCACCATCACATAACACCCCGACCACCACACAACACCCCGACCACCACATAACACCCCGACCATCACACAACACCCCCACCACCACATAACACCCTGACCACCACACAACACCCCGACCATCACATAACACCCCGACCACCACAAAACATCCCGACCACCACATAACACCCCGATCATCCTTGACCACCGAAGGGTCAAGACGTACCTGGCGCTCCTCTCGGAGCAGCCAGGTCAACTGTTAAGTTGGCTCATACTAACCCCCTCCCCTGAACCCTCCTCCCCACCGGAGTATCAACAAGTTCTCGCCAGAAGTTACAATTTCATTTAGGAAAGGAACGGAACCAGTGTTAAACAGAGGTGAACAGTGGTGAACAGTGCTTAAGTCAGTGAGAACAACTCAACAGTTACAGTCGTACCCAAGTTAACCTTCACACAGTGAGGTCCCAGGTACCCAGTGATAACGGCCCATGAGACCCAACAACAACCAGCCATGTGTTAATCCGTCTACGATAGGAAGGCCTGGGACCAAACCTCACTCATATAACACCATCTGTGAGGGAATTACTACACCACGCCAGGTCCCTCATAACAACATCTGAGGGAACTACTACACCACGTGAGTTCCTCCTAACACCATCTGGGAGGGAGTTACTACACTACGAGTTTGCTGTTCAACACCTACATTAATCTGTATGTTCACTGTATGTTCCTTTACCTTTCTCTAATGAAGGCTTTTGTTAAACCACCAATATATGTAATAAGTCATTTATGTCCAATGTATATTTTCAGCCTTCGGACTACAGAATTTTTTCAATAAACCGTTAATTATTATTATTATTATTATTATTATTATTATTATTATTATAACACCCCGACCACCACATAACACCCCGACCATCACATAACACCTCGACCATCACATAACACCCCGACCACCACACAACACCCCGACCACCACTACAACACCACGACGCAACACTTCATCTATCACCACCAAAACTTACCACCATAATTTAACCACCATCACCACAATTAACCTTTCAATACACCCACCAAAACTAGAACTTAAGTTAACCACAACCACCAGAACAATAACCAACACACTACCATTAACCACTAAGCATTTTGTTAACCTGTTCGCCTTAATGTGACTCACCTTCCTGCTAATGAGTAATGAATAAAGAGGTCAAATAAAAGCACAGGTAATTGGCTTTTTTTTTACCCCCTAATTGTTTCCCGGTTGAGGTGCGTGTGTGTGTGTGTGTGTGTGGTAATCCAGGTGTCATAGGTGTAAATTAATTAAGACCAGCAACATACAGTACAGGTGTTCTACTACCTGGTCGGCCTCCCACACAGCCAAGGGGTCACGTCCCCACACACTCACCTGTAAAGATTAAAACTAGCATTAGAATGTTACAATGAAAAACAAAATCCTACATCTACACACGTTATATAAAACAGAAAGATGGTTATAGATTTCTACTACGTGATACCACAAGGTCATATTTATATTAGTTATTTGAGGAAAATTTATATGACTTGTAATTTTCACAAGAGGGAAGGAGGGAAGGAGGGAGGGGGGGAGGGAGGGAGGGAGGGAGGGGGTTGAATCGAACATGAGTGCAGCAGATACACATGTGTTGGGGAGGAGGGGGGGTAATGTTAGGAGCGGGTAGGTGCCTTGTAGGTGAGGATAGGTGTCTTATTTTTACTGTGCCAGTCTGTGCCTCCTGTCTTAGGTGCCTAGTAGGTGGGATGGAGAAGGAGCGGGGATTTAGGAAGGAGGGCGACAACAGGAGGGGGGATGCGGTAGCTTGGCGCGTCTAACCCCATCCCACACGCCCCCTCCTTCCCTCCCTCACTGCTACCGCCCCTCACACCACACCGTCTCAACTAGTCAAATCGATACGCAGTGCATAGAAGCCGCAAACTGGATTACCCGCCCTAATACATCGTAATGTGGGATGCCCCTCCTCTCTTATTCCTTAATAACGGGAGGTAGCAGAGGGGGTTTGTGGCAGCCAACTCCTTCCTCAGGATTTCCAGGAGGAAGCATTTTCAAACTCGTAATCGGGGAAAAAATGAACGCGGGTTTATTGTTTAACTTCGGGTTGAACGCTCAGTGAACTTCCCTCCCTTCCCCCCCACTCTCTCTCCCTCTCACCTCTCCTAACTCCTTCACTCCCTAACTAACTTCTTTTATATTCTCGTTCCATCCTCCTTTTATCCCCCTCCTTCCCTCTTAAATATCCTATCTCCCTCTCTTCCCAATAAATTTCTTTTCTCTCCTTCTCGTTTTTCTCTCTCCCTCCCACTTGCCCCTCACTCCTCCCTCCCGGCGTTCACTCTCAAACTCCCAGACGTGCGGGAGGTTCGGGTCTTTAGCAAATGAAGACGGTAGAAGCTGAGAAGATGTGGCGCCCCGATCAGTGCTCTACTACTACTGTATACTACTACGACTACGACCACCAAAAGACACCACAAGGACCACTAGAAGACGACCAGAGACCATCGCATACACTGGCATAACACGCAGGTTCCCATTGTCACCTTGCTGTCTGTTGTTCCGAGTAACAGTAAGTATATGGTGAGCCAAGGACAGGTACGTGCAAGTTGAGGAGAAACAACAGCCATTCAGAACCAGGACAACAGCCAATCAGAGGTCTGAACAATACCAGTCAGAAGCAGGAATGCAACCAATCAAAATAGGGAACAAAACCAATTCAGAACCAGGACAACAACCAATCAGAAGAACCAGGACAAGAACCAGTCACCAGGACCACACAGACAGGTCGCGGGGGGGGGGGGGCACTACGGAACACAACAGCTAAATATAAAAGACTTGTGAGGGGTGACAACTGGCCTGCATAAACCAAGGCCGCCACAATGCCGGAAGTAACGTGACCTTTTAAATTATTCCAAGGAGACAGGACAAGAGAGAGAGGGAGATGACAGTCCTACAGAGAAGACATCTTGTCTTCTATAGAGGAGGAGGAGGAGGAGGAGGGAGGGAGGTTGGGAGGACCTTTGAGAGAAAAGTAGTCTATGTGAGACGAGGCGGAAGAGGACTAAAGGAAGAAGGAAGGAAGGCGTGGAGGGCCAGTGAGGTGAGGAGGAGGAGGTGGCAGCCCTGGAGGGTGAGGTGAGGTAAACAATGCCAGCCCGGATACCCGCCTGGCAATCATTCTATTTTCTCACCCTCCTCACACACACTTCATCTTTTGTCCGCCACTACCGCACCGCCGCCGCCTCCTCCTGCGACCTCGAGTGTTATGGCTGTGCTGCGGAATGTTCACCTCTTGTTGAACTGCGGCTGTAGGGGGCTCTTTTGTTCCAGGGGCAAGGGGGGGGGGGGGGTATGAGCCTTGTTCTTGAGGGGAGGGGGAGGTGGAGGGGCGCCTTGATCCAGAGGGAGAGAGTGAAGAAGGTATTATAATCGTTCGTGACACAGGACTCAACATTCGTGGCATTTACTAAACACAAATTCACACTTATTATTCACACGAAAAAATGCAGTTTCATGCCTTAACGGAGAATTTAAATACTAATTATTCCTGAGTATTGAGGAGTTTCCCATAATTAAAGAGTGTAAACGTCCGTCTATGATGAGGGGAACACACACACACACACACACACACACACACACACACACACACACACAGGCTCCTAAAACAGTAACGTGACACACCTAAACCCGCAAAATAATCTCTTAAGTCCTTCTTGACCGGGAAGGCTGGACTTAACCATTATTTACACAATTCCACAAATTCCTGTGAACGGGAATTTCTTTTCGTGTTTGTAAACTAAAGATATCCAAGCGAAACAACGGTGGCCCTTAACTCGTCGACGGCTTCGTAAAATAACATAGGGGAAAAAACTTACTTAAAGTGAAAATAATTATCAGTCAGGTCAGAAGAGGCGGGTTCTAGGTAAATTATACAACATCCACGAGTCAGTTGCCGAGAAGTTGCCTGACTTACACACGACCATTTGACTCAAAGTGAAAGTCATACATTACTCACACACGATATAAACAAATACTGATGACAACAGCTAGCGTCTTGGTGCTAAAAGGTGGTAATGTTGCCAGCAGCTTGAACTCACAACAGTATTCTTACGTCACAGTCATGTCAAATATTTCTCTTTCCTTCATCAAGTGGCGGACAACTATGTATTGTTTAACGTGATACTAATGTACCGAATCTAATAATTGGTCTATTAATACAAGAAGCGATATACAACGGTACAACATTTCCTTATATTGTAAACGAAAGATTTATTATAATTTCGTTGCCATCAATATATACACAATAAAACACAATAAGTGAATTTACCCACTAATGCGAATTAATAATCTCAATTATTATTATCAACACAAATATATAACTACAGCTTCAACTTGAAACATAAACACCACTTGTATCTACACCGTTATTAACATAAAATTAATAAATATATTTCTATATCTTCCACATACGCCAGCGAGGTGGTGACGCCCCTTGACCGGGTCTAGGGGAAGCTGGGCCGTTTACCGCGCC
Organism: Homarus gammarus; assembly: GCA_958450375.1. NCBI lineage: Eukaryota > Metazoa > Arthropoda > Malacostraca > Decapoda > Nephropidae > Homarus > Homarus gammarus. The sequence continues at coordinate 2,429,840 of CAUDMG010001799.1, read as the reverse complement.
GTAAACTCGTCACCTGTTGAGAGGCGACGCTCAAAGTTCCGTCAATTAACAAGATAACCCTTCTACCTGTTTCCTGGCGGCCCGACGACGATGGCACTCGAGCCCGCGACACGAGCACCCTCCTCCCTCTCAGCCGCCAAGGAGAGCTGCCGCACTCACTCGCCTTCTGCCGCTACCGACGCTACACGCCGCACCATCACCAAGCTATGCCATATAGAGCAGTGTATCACCCACTAAGAAGTGTGTATTGGCACCACCGCCTCCTGGTGGTGCACGTTCACTGCATTACACTAAAGGAAACTTGGCTATGACGACTACGAGGAGACCACAATGTTAACCCAACACACAATAGTTCTGCCATCTTCTTAAACCCAAACACTACATCGAGGCCTCCTGGCAGCCATTCACTCAGTGCTGCAGCTGACGATGGCGGCGAGGTCGCTACTTACTGTCCTTCAGGAGGAGGGCCTCTCGAGGGCCCTTGATAGTAAAGACGTGGAGATAAAGCTAAGTGGTGAGAGAGGCGCAACAGTTGCACCGCGTCGAGGAGGGCCGCACCACGTGACCACCTCACACGTAAACAAACCATGACGTCAACAAAAACATGACGTAATACAGATGACGTCATCAACTTCAAGACTGCATGGGAGATGTTTATTTATTATAAGTAAATGGAAAATGATGCTACTGAGAACATGACTCGTAAATACATAAACATTTGCAAAATTTGTGTTAGTGTGACATGGAAGTTGACGAGATATCTGACAAAAAAAATAACTTAAGGCGAACATCGATTATAATTAGCTTGAAAGATAAGAAACACGTGAGAGGAACAATATGGCGTACATCAGAGCACGTACACCTGTGATGAGGATCGTGTACACCACCAGCCTCATCTCCACACAGCTCCCGCCAGGGGTGTTATCTACAACAAGAACTAATTCCTCTCAGAATTAACCCTAGTTGGAGACACCGCCCCGGGCCGCCCCCAGCTGAGCCACCACCACAACTCCAGCAGCCTACACCCCCTTCTGGTCACGTCTGAAACTCACAACTTGAACACCCCGAGCACCTCAAGTACGACATGTGACGTCATATATCGGAGTAATGAACCCTGTCTTTCCGAGTCTTATTATCGACATATAATACAGAGATTGGTTAAGATGAGTGTATACCTTCAGGGACACTACCTAGGTCACACACACCTCCAGGGTCATACAGCCACACTACCTAGGTCACACACACCTCCAGGGTCCTACAGCCACACTACCTAGGTCACACACACCTCCAGGGTCATACAGCCACACTACCTAGGTCACACACACCTCCAGGGACATACAGCCACACTACCTAGGTCACACACACCTCCGGGGTCATACAGCCACACTACCTAGGTCACAACACACCTCCAGGGTCATACAGCCACACTACCTAGGTCACAACACACCTCCAGGGTCATACAGCCACACTACCTAGGTCACACACACCTCCAGGGACATACAGCCACACTACCTAGGTCACAACACACCTCCGGGGACATAGATCTGAGAGGAGGTAATAATGGGAGCGAGGCAGTGGAGCGACAGAGTAATAGGTGGAGTGTCAGATGAGTATGTGTGGCACGCAGTAGGCACGTGCCACTCGGCCGCAAAAATCCCCCTTAACACCACCAGGGATCACCACTAACACAAGCTGGTAGGCCCGAGGAATGTGGGCCACCGAGGGCGTCACTCGGGCCTCTCATTGCCTCCATCACCTCCTCCCTCCACTGCCTCCATCACCTCCTCCCTCCACTGCCTCCATCACCAACACTACAGTATACTATCACCACCATCACCACCACCTCCTCCTTTATCAACGCCAACAATGACCTTTTCTTTCTCCTCCGTCATCACCACCATTTCCTTCCCTTGACGCCCATACCTCCCCCTAACGCCAACGCCGCCCCCTGACACCCACGCCTTCCCTGACGCCCCCATCTCACCACCCCGCCGCCGCTTCCCTCCCACCATAACAATACTTTCTGATATTAAGTGATGTAAATGGTCTTTATTTCTGTCAAGTTAAGGTGCTGGAGGGGGAGTTAGGAGAGCTTTAAGTTATACCTTCAGGGTCAATAGTCGATCGTGTTGTACGACTCGACCTTAATATATGAAGACTTGGGGAGAGGATCTTGCCCGTTTCATTACCATACATGCATAAAATGAGAGAGAGAGAGAGAGAGAGAGAGAGAGAGAGAGAGAGAGAGAGAGAGAGAGCCAGAGGGTGTCAGGGAGGGAGTTGAACCACCACCACCACCACTACTACCTCTCAACCTCCACCCTACCACTACCTCTCAACCTCCACCCTACCACTACCTTTCAACCTCCACCCTACCACTACCTCTCAACGTCCACCCTCCCACTACCTCCCAACCTCCACCCTCCCACTACCTCTCAACCTCCACCCTACCACTACCTTTCAACCTCCACCCTACCACTACCTCTCAACCTCCACCCTCCCACTACCTCTCAACCTCCACCCTCCCACAACCTATCTTTGCTATGACTGGTAAGAACAAAACATTTAAGGCGGGAGGTGGGCGTGAGGGTAGCAGCCAGCGTGCCGCCACCTCTATAGCCTTGGCACTTCCGGGGGCGCCACTCACTGCCCACGCGTGCCACAATACCTCCCCCTCCCCCACAAACACGGGGAATATGAACCACAATATCTAATACACTATTGCAAAGTCGTCTGTCCAATCCACACTGTTTGTCTGTCTCTCTTTATTCAAGGCACACGGTGTGTACCATCTGGACCTGATTCACCTACATTGTGTGTCGGTATATCCAATCTGCTTGAGAGAGAGAGAGAGAGAGAGAGAGAGAGAGAGAGAGAGAGAGAGAGAGAGAGAGAGAGAGAGAGAGAGAGTGTGTGTGTGTGTGTGTGTGTGTGTTCAGATAATACCTCAGTCCCCGACACTGTCATGTTCCAATTAAAGGGATGAAGGTGAGGGTAAAAATGAGACCAGGAGTGTAAACAAGCGCATGGGTAATTACCCAGGTGTGGCCAACATAGTGTTAACCCACCACCACCATGCTACCACAACTACCACCCTCCCCACTGCAGGAGAGGCTGTGTCCCTCACTACCCCCACTGCATGAAAAGCTATACACCTTCCCCCACTACTAACCCCCCCCCCACCATGCATGAAAGGCTATATACCTCCACTCCCCCCCCCTCCCCCTTCCCCACAGCATGACGGGGCTCGAACAGATTCTGAGAAGCGTGGCTGGCGGGCAGAGTCCACTCACCCTGTAGCCAGCGGCCTCCTCCTAACTTTATTGCCTTACCTTGGTCTACCCATTACTTACGGTTTAATAACACGCCGCCAGCTGTCAGGTCCCCAGCTACTGGTTTTTCCTACCTGATGTTGTTCTCTCGTTTTTGTCTGTGTGTGGTGGCCCGCTGAGGTGTTTGGTAGCATTGTGGTGGTGGCCATGATAACTCAACCAAGCCCTCCACTGCCTGGGCACACTGCCAACCCATCCACCCACCCACCCACCCACCTGCAACACTCTAGGCTTATCTATGACTCTTCAGATCTACCCACCTACACCCACTCACCTGCAACACTGCCCTCCCACCAACAGTCACCCACCTACATCACTACCCTCCCACCTACACCCACCCACCTACAACACTGCCCTCCCACCAACAGTCACCCACCTACATCACTACCCTTCCACCTACAACACTGCCCTCCCACCTACATCACTACCCTTCCACCTACAACACTGCCCTCCCACCAACAGTCACCCACCTACATCACTACCCTTCCACCTACAACACTGCCCTCCCACCAACAGTCACCCACCTACATCACTACCCTCCCACCTACAACACTGCCCTCCCACCAACAGTCACCCACCTACATCACTACCCTCCCACCTACACACACCCACCTACAACACTGCCCTTCCACCAACAGTCACCCACCTACATCACTACCCTCCCACCTACACCCTCCCACCAACACCCACCCACCTACACACACAACAACTGGGTGTAACGAGCAGTATATAACAAGAACCAAAACACAGGGTCAAATCTTTTACACCGTCACACCTGCCTGTGTATGTGGCGGCCACGTGTGCACCGTCAGCGTTACTAAACTCTAGATAACATCCACATCACGTCGACACACAAAGACTCACCCGAAGAATAGACACCCCAGCTTATTTCACCTAAAAAGATTAACAACCGTAACACTAACCTAACCCCCAATAGTGTGAGGGTGGTTAATCTTCAGGTGAAATAAACTGAAGTGGTGATTCTTCAAGTGACCTCAAGACTCATCAACACCTCCAGGTACCTCAGTTAATTATATTTCAGTCTAGTGTTTCTACCTTCAGTAAGTTCCATGTCATTCAGCTCAGGTAAGACTCGCAGTGATTTCCTGAAGTGAATTTTTATAACTATTCAATAAATGGAGAGTCAATCACACACACACACAAGTTTAAAACCCTTCAATCATATCTGTCGTAACCCGTCTAGTTCAAACAGACTTCATCCTCTAATCCATCCTGACCCTTCAATGCCCATCAAAGCCTCCCCTCCCCTCTCCCCCCCTCCAAAAAATCCTACAGTAAATCCAGGGGGGGGGGGGATTCAAGAGGTCATGCAGACAATAATCCAAGTTAGCAAAATAATCAAAAAAAGATTAATCGTCATTTAGGCTTGACTCAAGTTATCGTCTCGTGGCTGAGGGCCAAATCTCCATTGTAATTAGGTTATGGAGGGAGGCATCCGGCGTCCTCCACAACGCGGCGAATTTCCAGATTAAAACTTAAATGACGCTCTTATGGCAATTTCGAAAACGGATAAGTTACACAGGGAATGGCTGAGAGAGGGATGGGAGGGAAAGAAGAGGGGGGGAGGGATGGGAGGGGATGGAACAGGAGGAGGAAGAAGAGAGGGACTGAGGGAAGGGGGAGAAGAGTATGGGAGAGGTTATGAAAAGGAAGAAACGAGAGACAGGTATGATAGAAGGGAAAGAGGGAGAAAGGGGAGGGATTGGGAGAGGGAAGGGTGGGGGTGGTGAGGGGGGAGGGAAAGGGAAGGGTGGGGTGGTGAGGGGAGAGGGAAAGGGAAGGGTGGGGTGGTGAGGGGAGAGGGAAAGGGAAGGGTGGTGAGGGGAGAGGGAAAAGAGTAAATTTAAGATTCGCATACAGGACAGAAAAGAATCAGAATATACACACACACACACACACACACACACGATAATTCAAGCAATTATACTCATGATTGACTGCAGTGAACGTAAAGCAGCCGAACAAGATATACCATGATGCTTCATTCCTAACAACTAGAAGAGATCCTATAACATGATATACCATTATCTACATAACTCTTTACAAATAACCTCCAGCGAGCCAGGAATCACTGTAACAAGTCCCGACGTGCTATACCCTGGCAGGAACTACAACACGATGCTTTTAACATGATAGACCACTTAGCAGGATCTACCGTGAAAAACTATAGAGTATAGACGGTCCCGGCGAGACAGATTGACGCTAGGAGGTGGTGGTCAAGGGGTGGAAGGTGTGGAGTGGAGGGGCAGGTCCGTGCATCACCACAAGTGCCCTCAGCCATCACCCAGCCAATCAATCACCGCTGATGCTCCGGCCACATGATCACCTGTCCGCCAATCACAGCGCCAGACGAGCCTCCTGTTAACTACGACACACACAACAAGGTGACGTATAGCATCGTTTAAATACCTGATTCATCATGACCAACACTCAGATAACATGAAAATTATCACATGCCCCGAAAAATTTATCAAGTTTCGTGATTTATGAGTTAAATAAACAATGGACGGAGGTCAATTGTTTTGGTTTACACATAAACGAACACAAGTTAGAAAAATAGCTCCGGGTGAGGACAAAATAGCTCCGGGTGAGGGAAAATAGCTCCGGGTGAGGGAAAAATAGCTCCGGGTGAGAGAAAAATAGCCCCGGGTGAGGGAAAAATAGCTCCGGGTGAGGGAAAAATAGCTCCGGGTGAGGGAAAAATAACTCCGGGTGAGGGAAAAATAGCTCCGGGTGAGAGAAAAATAGCTCCGGGTGAGGAAAAAAGGTAAAAATTAAGCCAATTTGGTATAATTAACACACCCCAGGTTGCTTTGTCGCTTGTGCTGTTCTCGCCCGGACAGCTCAGCCTCATATTAGATTCAGGTTGGCCCCCAGACAGAGCCAGGGCTAGTTTATTGGGCACCTTTTACATCCTGTGTAAGGCGGAGGAGGAGCAGCAATACAGAGCCCAACAGGGAAGGAGAGTTGGTTATGCTTGCTTTGGTGACCCTTAGGCCTTGACCTCTGACCCAAAGATGACAGAGGCAAGTATTTATAGAGTGATGTTGACACCGAGTAAGTTTTAAATGGATACACCCCCAAGGTAGGAAAAATAACTGTGACGACACTGACAGACCATCCATCTCTTACAACACACACACACACACACACATCTTACACCCCACATGCATACAACGAGGCACTTCCAGTCTTACAACACACACACACACACACACTCACACCCCACATGCATACAACGAGGCACTTCCAGTCTTACAACACACACTCACAAACACACACACACACTTATATACCCCCCCCCCCCCCCCCCCCCCCCCGTGCATACAGCGAGGCGCGCCCTGTCTCACACACACAGCCTGGGCGGGTGATGAAAGGCTCAGTAGTGTCAAGGGAGAGGCCGCTCAATGGCCGCCGTTTGCACACCACGACGTGAAAAGTGCAGCGGCTCCCTCAGGCGCCCTCCTCCTGCTACGCCCCGCCGCTACCGCTACCCTGCCCCGTCCGTGTTAGCCTGTATCCTGCCCCCATACCCGCTACCCTGCCCCGTCCGTGTTAGCCTGTATCCTGCCCCCATACCCGCTACCCTGCCCCGTCCGTGTTAGCCTGTATCCTGCCCCTATACCCGCTACCCTGCCCCGTCCGTGTTAGCCTGTATCCTGCCCCCATACCCGCTACCCTGCCCCGTCCGTGTTAGCCTGTATCCTGCCCCTATACCCGCTACCCTGCCCCGTCCGTGTTAGCCTGTATCCTGCCCCATACCCGCTACCCTGCCCCGTCCGTGTTAGCCTGTATCCTGCCCCCATACCCGCTACCCTGCCCCGTCCGTGTTAGCCTGTATCCTGCCCCTATACCCGCTACCCTGCCCCGTCCGTGTTAGTCTGTACCCTGCCCCCATACGCGCTACCCTGCCCCGTCCGTGCTAGCCTGTATCCTGCCCCCATACCCGCTACCCTGCCCAGTCCGTGCTAGCCTGTACCCTGCCCCCATACGCGCTACCCTGCCCCGTCCGTGCTAGCCTGTATCCTGCCCCCATACCCGCTACCCTGCCCAGTCCGTGCTAGCATGTATCCTGCCCCCATACGCGCTACCCTGCCCCGTCCGTGCTAGCTTGTATGCTGCCCCCATACGCGCTACCCTACCCCGTCCGTGTTAGCCTGTATCCTGCCCCCATACGCGCTACCCTGCCCCGTCCGTGTTAGCCTGTATCCTGCCCCCATACGCGCTACCCTGCCCCGTCCGTGTTAGTCTGTATCCTGCCCCCATACCCGCTACCCTGCCCCGTCCGTGTTAGCCTGTATCCTGCCCCCATACCCGCTACCCTGCCCCGTCCGTGTTAGCCTGTATCCTGCCCCCATGCGCGCTACCCTGCCCCGTCCGTGTTAGCCTGTATCCTGCCCCCATACACGCTACCCTGCCCCGTCCGTGTTAGCCTGTATCCTGCCCCCATACGCGCTACCCTACCCCGTCCGTGTTAGCCTGTATCCTGCCCCCATACGCGCTACCCTGCCCCGTCCGTGTTAGCCTGTATCCTGCCCCCATACGCGCTACCCTGCCCCGTCCGTGTTAGTCTGTATCCTGCCCCCATACCCGCTACCCTGCCCCGTCCGTGTTAGCCTGTATCCTGCCCCCATACCCGCTACCCTGCCCCGTCCGTGTTAGTCTGTATCCTGCCCCCATGCGCGCTACCCTGCCCCGTCCGTGTTAGCCTGTATCCTGCCCCCATACACGCTACCCTGCCCCGTCCGTGTTAGCCTGTATCCTGCCCCCATACCCGCTACCCTGCCCCGTCCGTGTTAGCCTGTATCCTGCCCCCATACCCGCTACCCTGCCCCGTCCGTGTTAGCCTGTATCCTGCCCCCATGCCCGCTACCCTGCCCAGTCCGTGTTAGCCTGTACCCTGCCCCCATACGCGCTACCCTGCCCCGTCCGTGTTAGCCTGTATCTTGCCCCCATACGCGCTACCCTACCCCGTCCGTGTTAGCCTGTACCCTGCCCCCATACGCGTTACCCTGCCCCGTCCGTGTTAGCCTGTATCCTGCCCCCATACGCGCTACCCTACCCCGTCCGTGCTACCCTGCCCCGTCCGTGTTAGCCTGTATCCTGCCCCCATACGCGCTACCCTGCCCCGTCCGTGTTAGCCTGTATCTTGCCCCCATACGCGCTACCCTACCCCGTCCGTGCTACCCTGCCCCGTCCGTGTTAGCCTGTATCTTGCCCCCATACGCGCTACCCTACCCCGTCCGTGCTACCCTGCCCCGTCCGTGTTAGCCTGTATCCTGCCCCCATACCCGCTACCCTGCCCCGTCTATGTTATCACACTCCCCCTCCCCACACACACACACTCCCCTCTGACCTTTCATTGTTCCCATCTCCGCTTTTCGCCTCAGTTCTTGCACCAATATATTTTTGTCGTGTTCACTTTGGCGGCGAGGCGACCCACCACTCTGTCGGCTACCCAACCCTGTCTTCCCGCCCACTCAACCCACCTTCCTCCCACCTACACAACCCAACCCACCATCCTAACTTGACTCCTCCCCCCCCCCCCTCCCCTTCACCATTGCTCTATACTGTACATATATTCTGGCAGAGGCGACAACACTTAGTATAAACCATTACATGTAAATTAACTGAAAAAACTAAATAAATTGGTTTACGATAACATTCAAGAAGAATCATCATCATCATCATCATCATCGTGTAAATAAATAGTTAATTATTACAGTAGATTGAATTATTCTTTATACTGACAACGATGGCATTTTTAACAGGCAATTTATAAACAGATATTGACAATGGTTTTATATGCAGCTTTTACGTATCGCTATCATAAATTCCTCTACGTAAATACAAAAAAAAGACTTTTCTTTCAAATAATAATAGTAAACAAAAGTGCTGGAGGTTATAAAAGCCGAATTAGATCTTATTTGAGAGAGTAATAAGGAGGAGACTCGAGAGGGTGATTACAGGTAAGAGGCTGAGGGACCTGACCTGACCAGACCTGACCTAACGTAGAGATAGGAGGGAATGATGGAACTTGAAGGGACCAGGTGAAGGAAGAGGGCAGGGTGAAAGAGAGGACAAGGGAGGGAGGGAAAGAGCGGACAAGGGAGGGAGGAAAGAGAGGACAAGGGAGGGAGGAAAGAAGGGACAAGGGAGGGAGGAAAGACTGAACAAGGGAGGGCGGAAAGAAAGGACAAGGGAGGGAGGAAAGAAAAGACAAGAAAGGGAGGAAAGAAAGGACAAAAAGAGGAAAAAAGGTGGCGAGCAAGGAAGGAAGAGAGAGGAAAAGACAACATGGAGGAGGGAAGGTGACTGCTATGGCTACGGTCACACCAGAGGAGTCAAGGAGAGTCACGCATACGGCCGGAGTCGACTTCTTCGTCAGTCATTGTGAGTCGTTTATGTTACGAGCATCCTGTTGTCTGTCAGGCAAAATAAATAAACGAATAAATAAAATAAATAAAATAAACGAATAAATAAAATACATAAATAAATTAATAAAATAAATAAATAAATGACAAAAGTAATACGGACATATGGACTTGTATTTCCAGGATCAACCGAAGCAAACGAGAGAGAAGATCAGGACATAAACGACAATGATCCAGTGTTTTATTTTTTCAAGTTTTTTTTTATTGAACTTACTATATATGATGAAGCTCCCCCCCCCCCCATGCCCCTTCTATCCACAATAATTACTAGTTCAAACAATAAGATTCATTTATGTAATCACCTTCACCCAATTCCCCCTCAAGTACTACTAATTCAGAATATCAAACAAAATAAAATAAAAATAAACATTTCTTTATTTTTACAACGTTTCATAATAATTTGTCTATATTAAAGTCTCAAGTAACCAACTGCACGCCTGTAATTTGTGTTCCTTTTATTGACAGAAATTCCAGTCATATCCACCAATTTCTGGATATTTTCTGTCGTCGTTGTAAATAAACCGTAAAACTTGTCTGGATGGTTCGGTAGTCAGGAAACAAATGACTGAAAGCACCAAAAAATCTGACCTTTTGTTGTTGACGTCATGTACCCAGATTCGGTTCCACCTCCTCCTACGTCGCCGAAATCCATAACACAACATTGAATTCCGCCAGAAAATACGTGTCCGCACCCCTTGAAATCTGGCTAGACACTGAAAACCTCGACTCAGTGTGAACGGAGTTATTCATTTCGACTACTATGACTCGACTCACTATTTACTAGACTCCGATTTACCTTCAATTATTTTAAGAGTAAGGAAAGGATGTTCACAATAGCACTAAGAAAGCCGTGAAGAGCTACAGGAATGGATATAGAGTTTATTATTAAAGTTATCCTACATAAAAGACTTCAACCCAACACTGAACCTAATGCTGGTGTTGTATTGAGGAGAGGAGGAAAATGGATGGTTGAACACAATAGTAACGCTTGTGTATGACGTGTTGAAATTGATATATCTCTCCTTTCTTTTAAATGTTGATAGAATATTCATATATTAATAAACATTTTCTATTATTTTTTATTTATTTTTAATTTTTCAGCGTTGGTGTGTGTGTGTGTGTGTGTGTGTGTGTGTGTGTGTGTGTGTGTGTGTGTGTGTGTGTGTGTGTCATGCTCTGTAATAATACTTAAAACAACAAAACTACAATAATTTTAATAATAATAATAATAAAGTCCTTTAAACCTGAGCTTGGGTAAATGTCACTTTAACACTGTCCTTATCATGTCACTTTACACTGTCCTTATCATGTCACTTTACACTGTCCTTATTATGTCACTTTACACTGTCCTTATCATGTCACTTTACACTGTCCTTATCATGTCACTTTACACTGTCCTTATCATGTCACTTTACACTGTCCTTATCATGTCACTTTACGCTGTCCTTATTATGTCACTTTACACTGTCCTTATCATGTCACTTTACACTGTCCTTATCATGTCACTTTACACTGTCCTTATCATGTCACTTTACACTGTCCTTATTATGTTACTTTACACTGTCCTTATCATGTCACTTTACACTGTCCTTATCATGTCACTTTACACTGTCCTTATCATGTCACTTTACACTGTCCTTGCCAAGTCACTTTACACTGTCCTTATCATGTCACTTTACACTGTCCTTATCATGTCACTTTACACTGTCCTTATCATGTCACTTTACACTGTCCTTATCATGTCACTTTACACTGTCCTTATCATGTCACTTTACACTGTCCTTATTATGTCACTTTACACTGTCCTTATCATGTCACTTTACACTGTCCTTATCATGTCACTTTACACTGTCCTTATCATGTCACTTTACACTGTCCTTATCATGTCACTTTACACTGTCCTTATTATGTCACTTTACACTGTCCTTATCATGTCACTTTACACTGTCCTTATCATGTCACTTTACACTGTCCTTATCATGTCACTTTACACTGTCCTTGCCAAGTCACTTTACACTGTCCTTATCATGTCACTTTACACTGTCCTTATCATGTCACTTTACACTGTCCTTATCATGTCACTTTACACTGTCCTTATCATGTCACTTTACACTGTCCTTATCATGTCACTTTACACTGTCCTTATTATGTCACTTACACTGTCCTTATCATGTCACTTTACACTGTCCTTATAATGTCACTTTACACTGTCCTTATTATGTCACTTTACACTGTCCTTATCATGTCACTTTACACTGTCCTTATCATGTCACTTTACACTGTCCTTGCTGAGTTCCTACAACAGGTGCACCAAACATCTCACTCCTCGTAAATAAAACGATCTTACAATCGCGATTTTTGTGGCTTAACCGATTACAAAAAAAGGTGTTTACATTCAGCCCTCAGGTGTACAATATACCTGGAACACAGCAGGTGGGTAGCGGGGCACTTAGGGCGGTTACTCAGCCATTCTGACGCCCATGACTGACTAAGAGAACCTGTAAATGTCAACAACACGCAAACATACTGCTGGTGACACTGGCCGGACGTTATCTTATATGAAGGTCTCATATTTAGACACGAGAAGAAATTAATACATACAGGTGTAATGACAGGTTACTATTATTATTACATAACTGTTATAATATACGTCTAATTATCTCAAGACTCAGGTTATTGTACAGTATTAGGTGATATTACTATATATTATCATAGTAAATAAGAATAAGTGTTATGTAAGACCAACGTAGATGTCTGCTGTTTTGACGTCATGGTTCACACACACTCACACACATTTTCGAAACAGGAGAATTAATGGTAAAATATTGCATATTTATTTACAAACACAAACATGAGCATCATGCATAAACTCTGTAACACCCACACCCACCCTCCCTCACCCACACACACCCTCCCTCCCTACCTCCCTCACACCCTCCCTCCCTCCCTCCCTCACCCACCCACCCACCCATCCTCACACCCACCCACCCACCCTCCCTCACACCCTCCCTCCCTCACACACACACACCCACCCTCCCTCCCTCACACCCTCCCTCTCTCACACACACCCTCCCTCCCTCCCTCACACACACACACACATTCACCCACCCTCCCTCACACCCTCCCTCCCTCTCGCGCACACACACACCTTCCCTTCCCTTCCCTCCCTCCCTCCCTCCCTCCCTCACACACACACACACACACACACACACACCCCCTCCCTCTCGCTCCACACACACTTTCTCCCTCCAACACACAGTGACAGATATACATACTGTGCAAGACCATCAAACACGTACACACAAACAAATTATCTGTATACATAGACAAACACATACATACACCTCCCCCCCCCCCCCAACACAAATCCCTGATCTATCACCATTAAGAACTATTATGCAGCAGGAGGTGGTCAGGGCTGGACCACCGCATTAACCACGATGAGTGACAACCAACACAGGTAGACCCAACTGGCCGCCCGTCCGTCACCTCCACCCACTGCCCACAAATACCCTAATGATGGCCCGCTGTGTCCACACTGTCTGCCGCACGCACTGGTATTGGATGTACTTATGAGGGACTGATACACGGTGGTAGTGGCGAATGATGGTGCTGTGGTGAATGATGGTGTGGTTGCTGGTGTGGTGGTGCTGATGTGGTGTGGCAGTGGTGGTGGTGGGGTAGGACACAAGAGGTATACCTGAAGTAAGGGTCGTAGTAGACAAGGTAAGGTGTAGGGGAGGGTGTACGGAGAGGGAGCAACGTGTCAAACTGTTTTTTTATATTTTTTTTTACAGGATGTAGTATGGTTTCAGTGACTCTCTCTCTCTCTCTCTCTCTCTCTCTCTCTCTCTCTCTCTCTCTCAGCCATCACTCCAGGGACACACATTATCCAATCAGCAATTTTCCCACTGATGACAATCTTATCATCTACTGGAGCAAATTCCTCGAAGCAGGATCATGGTACAAGAGGTTTATCTGGTGTGTGTGTGTCCTGTCTCCCACCCTTCCTGCCCCCCCCCCCCCCCCCCCCCCGTCTGGTAATAGCGAAGACTCACCTCCTTGTTTCTCTTTTGTGTCCAAGAGAAAACGGAACTTTGCCCATATCTCTGTTATCTCCCGGCAGACGATGGCCCCACACCCGTCCTCTTCCTACTGTTTCTCTTCCATGTATATCCGGCAGGGGCGGGATTGTCTCCTTCCTGATTCTCTTGCAGATCCGGCACACGATCCCCGAACCCACTTTTCTTTTATAAGCCTGACATATCCGGCAAAAAGATGCGAGGAGTCATCCATGGATAATTCACTTAAATATCCGGCACAGAGGATTATATATATACTCTAGGGTTATTTATTGTACATCCGGTCCATGTTGGATTATATGTTTTATAATGTTTCTCGTATATCATATATATATAACCGGCAGCGACTACCACACATATAACCTATAGTCTTCTGAGAGAGAGAGAGAGAGAGAGAGAGAGAGAGAGAGAGAGAGATCTTCAACTACTTTCTTCTATTGTTCGTGTAATATATCCGTCAGACGATGAAGCCTTGTTCTCTAAAGTTTCACATCCCCTCATAAGTAACACCGGCAGACGATGAACCACCCCCCCCCCCCCCCCAGGCTTCACTTCACTTGAGGCGGACAACGAGAGATTCTGGACTCAAAGGCGTCAATTACCTTATTCGGGAAGACCAATAACACACGAATCGAGGAGTTTACGAACCAGGAGTCGTTATTTCCCGTGTTAGGGGGGAAAATTTACCAATGAATCTTGAGTGAATCTGGAATGACTCTATATGGAAACGGACCAAAGATGATGAATTACCAACTGGGTGGAATAAAACGTAAGAATAATTGAAAATCCAGAGCCAGGAGATGGATGATACAGGTGGTGGTGGATGATACAGGTGATGGATGATACAGGTGGTGGTGGATACAGGTGGTGGTGGATACAGGTGGTGGATGATACAGGTGGTGGTGAATACAGGTGGTGGGGCTGATGGTGGAGGAGCCAGACACGGAGGCTCCACCAACACAAGATATACGAGGGAAGTTATGACACGTGAACCACAGTAAGTGTACTAACTATCCCCGAAATTAACTTTGCAAAAAATATATTTGCCAACTAGACATAATCCCGACAGCTCTGTCCTCTTGTTCCACCTTAATACAACCCATGCTGTACTGCTTCCCTCCCTCACTGTAACTTATGTATATACGTACTTATGTAAAAATAGATAAAATAAATAAATAAAATAAATAAATATTGAAGTGATAACCGTGGTAACATTATGAGATGTTCTTATTACCACCATGCTATTGTACTATTCCAGATGATACTAAATGTTACATAATACTTCCTTGAGATAAATGTACAGTATATATCAGGTGCCTAAAAGAGAGCTCAGGTTCTCAACTGGCTAAGTCATGTTAATATTGTTATTATTATCCACTTTGTATCTGTGTTTCTCTGGCTAAATAAACTGTTTCAATCACACACACACACACACACACACACACACACACACAAAGCCAAAATCTAGTATACACAAAAACATAAAAAAGTATATGAGAGAGAGAGAGAGAGAGAGAGAGAGAGAGAGAGAGAGAGAGAGAGAGAGAGAGAGAGAGAGAGAGAGAGAGAGAGAGAGAGAGAGAGAGAGAGAGAGAGAGAGAGAGAGAGTTAAGATACTTCATCAGTGTGAACTCTGACACCTTCGTCTTCCTCCTCCACAACTCAAACGATTCTTGCCAAACCTCACATATGAAATGCAAATCCTAATTAACGCAATTAGTGGGTTAATTACACCAAGGCGAGCCCTCAAAAGCTCGCCAAACGGGGGATGGGGATAATGGTGGACGCTCGCCTACAATGAGATGGCGAGGACAAAGGGAGGGTGATAAGCCCGCTGCTGTGAGGGAGAGAGGGAGAGAGAGAGGGAGGGAGGGAGGGAGGGAGAGGTGACTAGGCATGATGACTAGGCATGAGGGCTAGGAGTAGAGGTTAGGAGAGGGTAGATGGTGACTAGAAGGGGAGTAGGTGGTGGTTAAGAGGGGGAGTAGGTGGTGGCTAGAAGGGGAGTAGGTGGTGGCTAGAAGGGGAGTAGGTGGTGGCTAGGAGGGGAGTAGGTAGTGGCTAGGAGGGGAGTAGGTGGTGGCTAGAAGGGGAATAGGCGGTGGCTAGGAGGGGTAGGTAGGTGGTGGCTAGGAAGGGTAGGTAGGTGGTGGCTATGAGGGGAGTAGGTGGTGGCTAGGAGGGGAGTAGGTGGTGGCTAGGAAGGGAGTAGGTGGTGGCTAGGAAGGGAGTAGGTGGTGGCTAGGAAGGGCTTGAGTGATGCTCAGAGAATAACATCAGGGAAGAGACTATATTGAGGCCGTCTCCTAGGACACAGTCTCCTACGTCTCCTAGGACACAGTCTCCTACGTCTCCTAGGGATAATTGAGCAAAAGCGAAAAAGGATGTTCACGTCACACGGATAATTGGGTATAAAGAATGAATGGGAAATAGGGGATAATTGGGTAACAAACGAGAAAGAAACACAGTTAACGATAAATGGGTAATTGGGGATATAAAGACCGATGAGAGATGAGGAAAATTCGATACACGGATAATTGGTGTAACAAAGAGAAAGGGCGGTAAATCAATACACACGGATAACTGGGTAATTTGAAGTAAAGGAGAGGAAGAGGAGGAAGTAGAGATGGAATGGAGGAAGGAGAGAGAGAGAGAGAGAGAGAGAGAGAGAGAGAGAGAGAGAGAGAGAGAGAGAGAGAGAGAGAGAGAGAGAGAGAGAGAGAGAGAGAGAGAGAGAGAGAGAGAGTGTGTAATAATTAGAGGGTGAAAATATTGCTGGAAGGTCGCAAAGTTGTGCTGCAAGAAGTAACACAAACTTTTGGACAAAACTTCTTGATATGGCTACCCCTCCCCCTCCCCACTTACCCTTACCCACACCTCCCCCTTACCCACACCCGCCTCCCTTACCCTTACCCACACCCGCCTCCCTTACCCTTACCCACACCCCCCCACTTATCCTTACCCACACCCCCCACTTACCCTTACCCCCACCCGCCTCCCTTACCCTAACCCACCCCCCACCCGCCTCCCTTACCCTTACCCGCCTCCCTTACCCTAACCCACACCTCCCCCTTACTTACCCTAACCCACACCCCCCTTACTTACCCTAACCCACACCTCCCTCTTACTTACCCTAACCCACACCTCCCCTTACTTACCCTAACCCACACCTCCCCTTACTTACCCTAACCCACACCTCCCCTTACTTACCCTAACCCACACCTCCCCCTTACTTACCCTAACCCACACCTCCCCTTACTTACCCTAACCCACACCTCCCCTTACTTACCCTAACACACACCCCCCTTACTTACCCTAACCCACACCTCCCCTTACTTACCCTAACCCACACCTCCCCCTTACTTACCCTAACCCACACCTCCCCCTTACTTACCCTAACCCACACCTCCCCTTACTTACCCTAACCCACACCTCTCCTTACTTACCCTAACCCACACCTCCCCTTACTTACCCTAACCCACACCTCCCCCTTACTTACCCTAACCCACACCTCCCCTTACTTACCCTAACCCACACCTCCCCTTACTTACCCTAACCCACACCTCCCCTTACTTACCCTAACCCACACCTCCCCCTTACGTACCCTAACCCACACCACCCTCCACTCACCCTAATCCACACCTTAAGGTCAACGTGGTCCATATACACCCACCACCCGAGACTCACCCGCCATACTCGACACCTAAAACAAACTCAACATCTGGCGAGGCGGTGAAGTGGCAGAGCTGTTTTAACCTAACCTAACCTAACCTAACTTAACCTAACCTAACCTAACCTAACTTAACCTAACCTAACTTAACCTAACCTAACCTGGCTCACACAACTGATCCCTCTCAGACTTGTTCGTAATACCCTCCACACTTATTGTTAAAGACATACTCAGACAAATTCAGACATACCTGCACAGACTCATCCTCAGACATGCCCAGACTCGTTTTAGACATGCCCAGACTTGTTTCAGACATGTCCAAGTTTATATCAATCATGTCCAGATTTGTTTCAAAATTTGGTTCCAAGATCTGACCCCAAAATGACCCGATTCCTCCCAAGATGTTAACCCTATTTCCCTCAATATTGTCTTATACTTTCTTCAAAGACTTGGGTAAGGCGTCGGCGGGTGTAGCTAGTAGTGAGGGAGAGAGGGAGAGGGAGAGGGAAGGAGGGAGGGAGAGGGAAGGAGGGAGGGAGAGGGAAGGAGGGAGAGGGAGAGGGAGAGGAGAGAGGGAGGGAGAGGATCTAAGGTGGCTTCAGATCCCTCCCTCGGCCGAGACAAAATCAATAGTTAGTTACAAATCGGCGAGGGTGAAAGGGGAGGGGAGGGGAAGGGAGGGGGCAGGGGGAGAGGGGAAGGGAGAGGGGGAGGGGGGAAGGGAGAAGGGGGCACAGACGAACAAACCTTCACCTCCGCGCCTCAACTGCCCTCACCCGTAACCTCCAAGCCTCCCTCGTAGTGTTCCCTCAAAACAGCTCGGCTTCTTATTTTACCCTCACTCTTGTTTATTTTCCTTCTAATATTCCTTTTCTTATCATTCTTTCTTCCTATTCCCTCATCAGTCAGTGTTATTATCCTATGACCTCCCTCTACGTTATTAAGTGTCGCTAATTCCATATTTTTTAACTTTACTCATTGTTCCTTCTCACTCTAGACTCCTCACAAACTCACCCTAGACTCTTCACTCACCCTAGACTCCTCACAAACTCACCCTAGACTCCTCACAAACTCACCCTCGGCTCTTCACACTCACCCAAATGCACCATCCTCACCCTAAACTCCTCACCCTAAACTCACCCTAAAGTACCATCCTCACCCTAAAGTACCATCCTCACCCTAAACTCCTCACCCTAATGCACCATCCTCACCCTAAACTCCTCACCCTAATGCACCATCCTCACTCTACATCAAATCAGGACACAAACCTAACCTCGTGTAGTCACCAATAAACACAACACAGCTTCCACCTGACCAACACTGCCACCTTGACCCCCATACAGAAGCAACACGCCTAACAATTGTTGTATGAACTTGACCTACAACAGTGTGTGTGTGTGTGTGTGTAATGGAGCTGCCTTCACATCCTCCTCCTCCTCCTCCTAAAATACACAAGTTTGGTGATTAAGGTAAGATGTCCGAGCAATAATACAACTTTGGGTACAGTTACAGTGTTGTCCAGTGAGTGAGTACAGTAGGTAATAAGAGACTCATGTAATCAAGGCGGTTAAGTCATGGTATTCAGTGTCATTGTATTGAAATGGTTTTAAAGGCATTGTAAATAGAGGGATTCATTCATTGTCTTTTAAAGGTATATTAATTCATTGTGGTTAAAGGGTTGTTACTGTATTCAAAGGGTTAAATCGTCGTCCTCAAGGGATTCATAAGGATTTCAGCTATTGTAGAATCACACACACACACACACCCTCGGGAGGTGGTAGACTGTACGACCTCTGACCCTTCTCCGTGACCTTCACCTCTGACACATCGTCCAGCATATAGTAGGTTGAAATACTACGATCCTGGTTCAGTTGTTAGGGACCGTACGTGAACGACAGGACAGACACACAGAAAATAGACTAACTTAAATACATAAAATACCTAGATCATTTTAGATGCAGCTGGACACAGAACAATACCTGGGTACAGCACAACAATACCAGGTTACAGCACTACAGCACCTGGATACAGCACTACAGCACCTGGACACCCGTTTACAGCACCACAACACCCGTTTACAGCACCACACCAGGATACAGCACCACAACACCAGTTTACAGCACCACAACACCAGGATACAGCACCACAACACCCGTCTACAGCACAACACCACCTCCACTTGACCGTCACCTCACCTCACCCTCCAGCTGTAAGGAGAGAGACCTCGTCCATTTATGTTTTTTTTTTTACTCGAGTGATATTTACCGCAGCAAAGGTCGACCTTGTGAGACGCCCCACTTT